>OY992884.1:15719285-15919285 GCA_963921405.1 Cepaea hortensis
AGGCTAAAATATACAGCATAATCTTGGAGATCGGAGAAATACCAGCAGACTGCATATAATGGCATCTGCCGAAGCTGCGAAAAATAAGGGACATACAGTTTTCTATAGCTGGCTAAAGTATATTGATTGGTTAGTTATAGACATTTTTCTATGGCTATATCATATAAGGCAAACAAATACATACAAATAGTATACAAGTATACGCACCAACAACAAGCAGTAGTAACGAAGAAATACAACACTTTCACAATGAAATAGAAATGGCGATGTCTAAAATTAAATCCCAAGAAATAGAAATTGTCATGGATCAGTGAACTTGACTAAAGCTCACACGGTCGAAAGGGCAGATTGAATCGTGCGAGAATCACGCTTTCGACCAGGGCCAGGAGAAAAAAGTTATCTCCTGGGTTTGTCAGTGAGAGGATGACCCTAGTCGGGGACGAACAGATTGAAGACTCAGATTTGGCAATGACATCGTTTCGACTGCGGCACGACGTTTTATGAAGTTTATATAAGTAATGTATGGTTCCGTGGTTAGTGATATAATGCTAGAGTAATAGTGTAACAGCAAACATAGTCTCTCATTAACTCAATGCACTCAACAACATGAGAACCAGCAAGTCATACTGCAATGAATCATCGTCCTAACACAACTATCTGGACTGATAACATGATAACAGTCTAACCAACTGTTTACCACAGTGCTGCCTTGTGCCATGCCAACATTAGGAAACCGTGTTAATCCAACTATCATGTCAACACGAAGACTATGCCTAATCCCATATAACAGGCCATGATATGCTAATCTCAAAGTCTTACTACTGGCAATTTCAAATGGTGTAAACCACAATTAATTTGTTGTACCATGAGCAGTTGTCATGCAACCCATGACAACTGTGGGGACACGTCAAATCTGAACCTAATCTACAACAATTCAACTTTACCTGAAGGCCAGGGCAGACAACAGTAAATATTAATCATATCTGCACACAGTTAGCATTCTAAGACAGTTAAGTTTAATCATTAGACATTCTAAGTCATTCTAAGAAAGCTAAGTTCTAAGAAAGTTGGTCATGCGTCGAAGTCTTTTTGTTCCTACAGCAAGACGCTGTCGTCGTTTGGAGGTGACAGGTTCGAATCCCGGTCTGTAACTACAGCTTTCCAATTGTATGTTGTCTAGTGCGTCCTCTAGTCTTTACTTCCTTCTTCTCCTACTATGAGCGCCAAACAATAATGTGCGTGTTTATTTATGTACCATCTCAGTGGCCACAAATGAATAGCCGATTTTCTTTGTAATACGTGTACAGTATTAAAACCGACCAATCATTGCTCTTCTTTAAATGATTGTAAATATACTGGACACAGCATTACGGTGAGACGTGTTTGTGTGTTTGTTATTTGACCTATGCTGGTTTAATATAAAATTATGAGATCTATGGTGCTATTTCAATGCTTTGATAAGAATTCAGTCCGTATTCCACAGTTGTAGGTTCATGTGTATGATAGACATGACTAATGAAGACACTTTTTTTGGAGTGTCTAGTTGGTCATGCGTAGAAATACACTTGTTCCTGCAGCGAGGCGCTGTCATCATTTGGAGGTGACAGGTACGAATCCCGGTCGGTAACTATAGCCTTCAAGTTGTATGTTGTTTAGTGCGTCCTGTAATCTATACTTCCTTCTTCTCCTTGTATGAGTGCCAAACAATCCTGTGTATGTTTATTTATGTACTGTCTCAGTGGTCTCAAAGGGTTCCCCAATTGATTTTCTGTGTGATACGTTAGTCAGTCAGTCAGTTGGTCAGTCGGCCAACCGACCAGCTAGCCAGCCAGCCAGTTAGTTAGTTAGTTTGTCGAGGTTCCAACTTCACGTCAACGTGTCGTCCCCATTATGCTCCGTTCGTGTGCCAGTGAATATCACACAACATTCTTCTCACTGTCCAATGTGAAAAGTGGAACAGGCAGGAGTCTCGGCAATTAAAAAGCCCGCACAGGTATACTGTGCATAATGCCGTCGCCAGAATGCCAACACAAAAGTCAACCACGAAAATTACAGTTCATCGTCGATGGAATCGGCAGTCACCAGAAAGATTTCATTGACCCGGGTTTTCTCACATGGCTCGGTCTCTTTCCGCAGGGCGACCCACCGAAAGCGCCGCACAAAGCACAAACTCCGTAGCTCCAGCGTCGACTTCCTGAAGTCTCCTGAAAAATGCACCCGTGAACCGAAAAGGCAAATCAGTCATTTCAGCAATAACCGGTAGCGATTGTTCCGAACATACAATTCACTGTACAAAGAAAAGCGGACAGATGAAAAAGTATTCCACATGAATTTCACAGCTCACAGAGTCGCTCCACACACTCACTCAGTAAACCAGTAATGCATGTAGAGCATTAGAACCGACCAATAATTTCTTTTCTTTAAATGTTTTTGAATATCATTTACACATCATTACGTTCAGACGTGTTTGTGTGTTTGTTATTTGACCTATGCTGTTTTAATATAAAATTATGAGACCTATGGTGGTATCTAAATTGTTTGATACGAATTATGTCCGTATTCGATAGTTGTAGGTTCATCTGTGTGATAGACATGGCTAATGAAGACACTTTTTTTTTTTTGGAGTATCTAGTTGGTCGTGCGTCGAAGTACACTTATTCCTGCAGCGAGGCGCTGTCGTTATTTGGAGGTGACAGGTTGGAATACTGGTACTGGTCGGTAACTATAGCCTTCAAATTGTATGTTGTCTAGTGCGTCCTCTAATCTCTACTTCTTTCTTCTCCTTCTATGAGCGCCAAACAATACTGTGTGTATTTATTTATGTACCATCTCATGGACTCAAAGGGTTCCCCAATTGATTTTCTAAGAAAGTTAGCACAATGAAGATATGGCTTGAGGTGTGTTTACAAGAACCCGCTACATGAACTAATTCATGACAACGTATGGCTTTGCAGCGGTCTATGTATCCGAATACTAATAATACCTGTGTAGACGAAGTAATTGGCATCGAAAAACACTGTGAGAGACACACAGAGAACGAACGAACGAACGAACAATCTTTATTTTCAAAGGGTTAAGAATTGGGCACACAGGCCTGTTTGACATTCTGCCCATCTTCTCTATTTCCTCTCATACATTCTTTTATTCATCATCACTTATGAAGCAAATCTTTGGCAACAAAAGAACAATAAACATTAAAACGCATGTAAAATAAACAATAATAAATGACTCACCGAAGCAATGTTTAACATGGGCATTACTAATATCTAAGGAAGGTGTCATCATCATCAAGTGCCGTGCCGACTGGCGTAGGCGTTCATGGCTCTCCACAGATCTCGGTCTTTGGTTTTCTGGATCAACTCTGCTGCTGATATTCCTCCATGCCACCGTCTCAATCCATCCAGCATCACTTCTCTTGGTCTACCTCTGCCTCTCTTCCCCTCGATCTTTCCAGTTGTTACGATGTTCTCCAATGCCTCTCTTCTCATCACATGACCGAAGAAAGCTGTTTGTCTCTGTCTTATTGTTGTATATAATGTTCTAGTTTCATTAGCCTGTTTCAGGCAGTCGTCGTTAGTTACTCTGGCAGTCCAAGGAATTCGCAACATTCGTCTCAGGAACCACATCTATGTTGCTTCTAATGTCTTCTTAATTTGTTCATTTACATTCCAAGATTCACTGCCATACAGCAAAACTGGTTCCACATAGCATTTCAGCACTCTCTTTCTTACATTCAGTGATAGTGACTTATTGCATAAGATACTCTTCATTTTCTGAAATGCGGCTTTTGCGTGCCCTATTCTGCTCCTAATCTCTGTTGTACATCTTCCATCTGATGTTATAAATGCCCCTAGGTATCTAAAATTATCAACTTGGTTAAGGATTTTCCCTTCTATTTCTATGTCACATTTTGGTGTCACCATTTTCTTTGATATTACCATTGTTACTGTTTTCTTGATATTCAAGGAGAGTCCTGTCCTTGCACTCTCTGTTACTACAACGTCTAATAATTGTTGTAGGTCTGTTGAATTATCCGCCACCAATACTGTGTCATCTGCATAGCGTATATTATTTATATTATAACCTCCAACTAGTATTCCTGGCATCTCTTTGATCTCTCTCATTATTACTTCGCTATACAGGGAGAAAAGATCTGGTGACAAGACACACCCTTGTCGTACTCCTAGCTTTATCTGTTCGTAACTACCCTCTTTATTTCCCATTTTAATTGCTGCTACTTGGTTCCAGTAAACATTCTTTATTATTCTTAAATCTTTTCCATGAATGTTGATATCTTCCAACATTTTAATCAGTTCATCATGTTTTACTTTATCAAATGCCTTAGTATAATCTATGAAGCACAAATATATGTCTCTCTGTTTCTCTATTGACCTTTCTATTAGTGTCCGTAATGTATAAATTGCATTGTTTGTGCCCTTTCCTTCCACACATCCATACTGTTCTTCACTAATTTCCATTTTTCTTTTCTTTTAGGTTCTTCTCATTATGATTCTGAGTAGAAGCTTAGTGATATGGTTTATAAGGTTAATTGTACGAACATCTTCACAATCAATTGCTCCTGGTCTTTTTGGTATAGTTATAAATACAGATTTCAGCATATCACTGGGTAAATATCCACTGCTGTAAATATCATTCAACATTTTGGTTAATATATCTACTCCAAATTCTCCCAATACTTCTAATTCTTCTATTGTGATTTCATCTGGCCCATCTGTTTTTCCTTTCTTCCATACGTTTCATAGCGTCAGCGACTTCTTCTTTCAGAATAGGTGGACCTTCTAAGTTACTATCTTCTGTTAATTCTTCCCTTTCTCCTACATATAATTCTCTTATATACTCATTCCACCTCTTCATTATAGCATCTTCCTCTAATATTATCTTTCCTGTTTTTGATTTCAAACACCCTGTATTTATTCTTATTTTTCTTCCTGTAAGCTCACTGATTTGTCTGTGCATATTTTTTGTATCTTTAATGGAATTTAATTCAATTTTTTTGCATTGCTCGTTTAACCAACTTTCTTTAGCCTTCCCACATTTATCTTTTATTTCTTTATTTATCTTAGCGTATTCTTGTTTGTCATTTTTACTCTGTATTCTTTTGTCCATCAATTTTAAGATATCTTCATTCATCCATTGTTTCTTAGCTATTTTGCCTCTCTCCGGTAATACTTCTTTGCTAGTTTGATGAATGGAGTCCCTTAACATTTCCCATTGTTCATCAATACTCTGTATTTTAGTTATTGCATTGTACCTATTTTTCACAGTCACTCTGTATTGTTCTTGCATTTCATTATCTATTTTCAGAACCTCTTTATTAAGTCTCATGTTCTTAACCATTTTTCCCCCTCTCTTTATCTTACTTTTATTTGTCCACATAGTGGTACATGATCACTATTACAGTCAGCACCAGGCATTGTCTTTACATTAATTAAAGCATTTCTAAATCTTTTATTAATTAGTATGTAATCAATTTGGTTGCGTATTTTCTTACCAGGGCTTATCCATGTGTACAGTCGTCTTTTATGGTGTTTAAACCATGTGTTTCCAATTATCATATCATTGATATTAGCCCATTCTATTAGCTTTTCCCCTCTTTCATTTCTTGTACCTAAACCATAATTCCCCACTACATCCTCCATTTTTCCCTTTCCTACTTTTGCATTAAAATCACCAAGTATTATCTTTATTTCTTGTGATCCAATTTGAGCCATCGCCATTTCTATTTCATCGTAAAAGTGTTGTATTTCTTCATCACTACTGCTTGCTGTTGGTGCATATACTTGTATAATATTTATGTCTATTGGTTTGCCTTTGATTTTTACCATAATAACTCTATCTGAAATACACTAGTATCCATTAATTGACTTGGCTGTTTTTTCGTCTAATATTATTCCTACACCTTTTTCATGTGTATCCCCTCCAGAATAAATTATTGTGTGATTCTCAGCTATAATTTTGCCCGATCCCTTCCATCTCATCTCACTAACGCCTAGTATATTCATTTTCATGCTATCCATCTCTCTTAGAACATTGGTCAACTTTCCTAGCTCATTTAATGTCCTAACATTCCATGCTCCTACTCTAAATTTATTTATTTTAGTTAAGATTTTGATTTTGAAGGAAGGTGTAACGTGCCATATATATGGAAATATTTTTTGGCTAGTTGTCGTTTGAGATAATTTACCATTATTTATGTCTTGTTTGTTTGTTTGTTTTGTTTTTGTTTATGGGGGAATGTAGTCTGTATAGAGGTAGTGTTCAAACAGGTTGCGAATGTATGTATAATTATTTGTGGTGTCTTTGATTTCTTGTGGAAGATTGTTCCACAATTGAGCGGCAGAGTATGCTAAGCTTGTTTTATATAAGTATATCTTAGGTTTAGGGATATTATGTATATTTAGTCCTTCACTATGTCTTGCGTTATATTTAAACAATGGCCAAAAGTAGCTTAGAGCATTTTGAAATAGGATTTTGTGAATTAGTTTAGCCTTGTTAAGAAGTACGCGTTTCTGGAGTGGCAGTAACTGAATGAATGGATAAGTTAGATTTGTCGGTAAGCTTTTCACCATTAATTAAACGCACTGCCCTTTTCTGGAGTGAATAAAGGCGTTTTATTTATGATTTGGAGCATCAAATTGACTGATTGATTGATTGATCTAGGAACCGACATAACAGCATTCGGGGCTTTCTCATAGGCGCTCCGTCCTCATCCTCAGCCGCCAGCGAAGAGTTTTAACACCAATAGTACTAGTAGCAATCTGATTATATGTCCGCCTCGCCTTTCCTCTGAGCGTCGAGAATCGGCCAGATTTCCCTCGTCACACCTCGCTGCGTCATTCTTGTCAGCCCATGATGATCCATTTGCTCCTCGAGGTGTACACGTGCTCCCACAAGGCCGCAACCACGTCTGCCTTATCATGCATCAATACTCCACAAAGTTTTGCAGAGCCAGCCAATCTGTCCGCCTGTTCATTCCCCAGCACACCGGCATGCCCCGGAGAAAAGATCCAGGCGATGCTTGCCACCCTTGACCTCCGGAGCTAAACAAGCCACTCTGCACGAAGCATGCCTGTCCTCACCTTCCTCAGCATGCTTTATGAGTCAGTTACAATTACGATGTGTGTGTGTATTGTAGTCTTTATCCAGCGGAAAGCTGCAGTGACTGCTTCCACTTCGATTCTTAAGCTAGATGTTGTGGTACCATATTCCAGGCTCTCCTGCACCAAACGTCGGCCATTAGCTTTTGCTATGAACCCCCAGGAACTTCTCCTACCCCTCGACACCGAACCATCTCTGTAGATAATCACATCACAAGAGCGAGCTTACCCTGAATTAGTTGCTGGATTTCCACTTCCGTGGCTCCTTCTGGCCACTCCTTGCACTCCCGGCTCAATGTGATTACAATTCTGCACACGTCTACTGCTCCGCTGGCACTCTGACCCACTCCTATCCTCGCCTAATGTTCTCCAAGCTGCACACATATCTGATCGTATTCTCCGCCTGAGCCATCCATTATTTCCCTCTTATCAGTCGCTGACCCTTAAATGCTTCCAGCGCCTCATGCAAAGGGTGATCTGTGCCTGCAGCTACTCTGAGGTATGCCTTTGTCTGCATCACCTTGAGCAATCCTGCAACAGTCGGCAAACCAAGGATGTAATGCATACACACTACTGGGTTGTCTCTGGTGCATCCCAGAATGACCCGCATAGCTTCGTTCTGTATGTGCTCTAACTTCACCAGCTGACTCTTTGAGACAATGAGCAGTCCTAGTCCATAATCAATCACTGAGAGGATCAAATGCTAGTGTAGAGTGAAAAGCATTCTCTGCTCTGTGTCAACTGCAGAGATAGTTTTAAGTGCACTGAGTCCCTTTTGAGATCTTGTCACAACCGTCTCCACATGGTCCTTGAAGGATAGGCTCCTTGTCAAAGTCTTGCTTAGGGCAAGAATTATGGCTCGTATCTTGACAAGTGTGATACTAAATATGCTTATCAAATAACACGAGGCTAACAACCGATAATATAATCCGCGCTATTTATTCGCGCATTGCACACATCAGAAACAATACAAGCTTCGCGCAATCACAATTCACAATAACCAATAGATCATAAATGCAAGCAATCAATACATCAGTATAATAATACATCAATGCACTCCACTTACAAGTCACACAGACAGGCGTTCCATCTCCAACGATCATACAGGCTAGCTCGCAAGACATGCATAACACTCTCAAGCCGCTTTCATACGTCAGTCCGTTACGGCCACCAAGCCTAGTCTCTCTGGACTTTCAGAACACACCACAGTTGTGCTTGCGTCAGCCCGCGTGACCCCTCAATGTTCACGCTGTGTTCCAGCTGACCGCCGACTGCTTAGTATCGCTCAGCGTTGATTGCCTGGCGTTGTTGAAGACGCCGCGTTATAGCTGTAGTGCTTATAATAGATCAGCGACGCATTGTCGGGCGTTGGTGCAGACAACGTGTTATAATTCTGGGTGAGACTCTGACATTCTCCCCCCCCCCTCATTCTCATGAAAGGTTTTCCTTTCATGTACTCTATATAGCTGTTTTTTATCTTATCAGAATCGAACTTTGCACTTCATCTGACGTAACTCTTTAGTTTGTCTTAATATGTACAGGTGATTAGTAAACAATATGCATACAATCCCCATGCCTACCCATCAAGCATACTGGTCAAGTACAATCAATTCCATGGTATTTACCTCGCTGAGACACAGCCAGTCCGGTAGTTACGGCTAACTTGCCCTTACCTCTCCACCAAAAAGAAAAATTACAAATAATCAGGTGAGTCTGTGAGTATCTACCTATAAGATAACTCCGACATTGGACATCTACCCTTATCTAATAGAATATCCAATGAAGGTCTTCAGGTTTGGTAAGTTTTCCCATATACACATGACGTCACATTGACGTGATACCTATTAGGCAAACATGGTAGTTTCAATACATATTTACACATCACCAACAATATTTAGTTATATCCCTTGTTTATGGAACAAAAGTTAGGGACAGTAATTTTATCATGCTTTCAACAAAATAAATTACAAGTAACATTTTCTTTCTTAGTGTCATAATTTGATCCTCCTTGACAAAAGTGCACAAAAGGTCACTCTTGTGAAAAAGTAAATCAAGCTACGATGCTGAGATTACATCTAACAAAACTCGACATATACAATTTCGTATATGGAAATGTTTCATACCCAAATTTTCATACAATTGTCATAAATTTATAAACATCTTATTATGGTATGCTAACTTTCAAATTAATATGGACATCTAACGGAAGTGTAGAGCTGTGTTGTTGCACAATCAAGGTCTCTCGTTTTAGATGTACTTTAAATATACGGAGCACCCAGATCTTGTCATCAGCTGTTGGATAGCATCTTCCGTCTTATCCTCGGATTAGGTTGTCAAGGTCATGATTCGTACTTGTTAAAACGTCGTGGACCATATTTGTAGCTGTACCCAGGATTACTTGGCGCTGTTCAAGCTCAGTACGTCTTTGGGTCCTGTAGTACTGTCCTGTGACACTTGTGGTGTCTATTTCTTATAATACTACATATTTACAATAGTAATGGCATTCTTTCACATTTCTCACAATTATACAACTCATTCATTCACATAATAATAATATGTACACAATATATTTACAATGGGAGATTAAATCTTCCCTATCACACTATTCTTCACAGCGAAACTGACATAAAGTCACAATTGGCTGTGGTGTTGAGCACTATTTACGTTGCAGTTTATACACCATCTGCAATGTGCTCAGGTGTTACCTGGCTATTGGGTGAGTCGTATGGACATCTCAATAGAAGATCGGCCAGAGAGTTATGTGAGCCTCGTATATGTCTGATTTCGAAGCTATAGTCCTGTAGAAGAAGGGGCAACCTGGCCACTCTGTGGTTACTTGGAGTACCCCTGGTGATGAATGTCAAAGGGTTATTGTCTGTTTCAATAATAAAGTGTTTACCCAAAACAAATCTCCAAAGTTTACGTACCGAGAACACAAGAGCGAGGGCTTCAAGTTCCTGCGTGCTGTAATTTCGTTCACTGGTGTTCAATTTCTGGGAGACGTAGTATACAGGGTACAATATTTGGTCGTGCTCTTGAAGCAGTACCCCTCCAATGGCTACGGAGCTCGCATCGCATCTTAGCCTGAAAATAGTGCTAAGATCAGGTAATTTTAGAATAGGTTCACTGGAAAATTAAGATAGTACTTTCGCAAATGCAGGCCTTAAACATTCGCTATTTACAATAACATTTGGATGTTTGTTTGTTAGTAAATCAGTGAAACATTTGGTCAATTCAGCAAAATGAGGAATAAATTGTCTATAGTAATTCAAAAGACCTAACACACTTCGCAACTCTTTTTTGGTTGTCGGAAGCGACAATTTCAAAATTCTAGACATGATGTTATCGTCAGTTGATATAAAGCCATTTGAGATCTTATAGCCCAAAAATGTAATTTCTTGAAAGGCTATATCAACTTTGGATGGTTTTATTGTCAGTCCATGTTGTCTAATCCTGTCGAATGTCTGCTGTAATGCTGTTATGTGGTCTGTCATGTTCCTTGTATGTATGCAAATGTCGTCCATGTACCAAATGATGTTGGAAATGCCTGTTAAAAGTCGCCTTGTCATTCTGACAAAGGTTGCTGGAGCATTAACTAGCCCGAATGCACCATTCGTATAGTCCCCAGGGTGTGGCAAATGCTGTCAGATATATACTGTCAGCATGTACAGGTATTTGCCAGTAACCTTTTGTCATGTCCAGTTTAGTAAAGTAACGTGAGTCAGTCAGTTCAGTTAGTATGTCTTCACAGTTGCTCATTGGTTCTAAATCCAACTGTGTAATGCTGTTGAGTTTCCTATAGTTAACACAGAGTATTATTGTGTTGTCTTTTTTCTTCACAATGACAATGGGTGAACAAAAATGTGATTGTGAACGTCGGATGATATGGTTTGCTTCTAAGTCATTAATTTCTTGGTGTAATTTGTCTTTGTAGTGTATAGGAATGGAATATGGTCTGCATTTTATTGGGATGTCAGACGTCAAAATAATATGATGATGCACTAAGTCAGTCTGTCCTGGGTTGTTAGAAAAAATTGTACTGTAGTCTTGTAATACTTGTCTGCAACTGTCAGTCTGTGTCTGCGTCAGTTTGGGATTTACCTTTATGTCCTGTAGGTTGGTTGTCGTGTCCAGTACTTGTGTTAGTATCTCGTCAGTATCGTTGTCGTCTGTCTGGTCCACTATTGTTGTGCTTGCTGTAGTCTATACTTGTTCGTCGTCCCTGTGGTAATATGGTTTAAGCATGTTAATATGAAAAATCTTGTGTTTGTCCCTAACTGCAATTTCGTAATCTACTGTCGAAATTTGTCGTAACACTTTGAACGGTCCTTGCCATGAGTCTGTGAGAAGATGTCTGTCACTTGGCAATAAGAGAAGAACGTCCTGTCCTGGCGTCAGAGTAATGGTTCTATTTCCTCTGTTAGCGTATTGTCGGTAGATAGCACCAGATTTTTGTGGTGCTTCTTTTCCTAACACACATGATTTCATGATTCTATCGCGCAATGATATTACATGTTCATACGATGAAATGGGTGTAAATATGGTTTTACTTTCAGTCAGCATAGACTGGTACAATGATAATGGGCCGCGTGGTTTGGCACCATACACTATTTCAAATGGTGAGAATCCAGTGCTGAAATGTGGCACTTCTCTATATGCAAATAAGATAGCAGGTAGATATGTGTCCCAGTCTTCGGGATGTTCTTGAGTTACTTTTGAGAGCATATGTTTAAGATCGCCGTTGATCTTTTCTATGATACCTGTGGAGTGTGAGAGGTACGGGCTGTTAAAGCATTGCTTCACCCCCAACATCTTAGTAAATGCTTGTGTAGCTGCGGCAATAAACTGGCTACCCCGATCTGAAAGGATGGTATCAGGGAATCCTACACTTGCAAAAATAAGGAAGAATACTTCCATGATGTCTTTGGAAGGTATATTCTTCATCGGAATGGCTTCTGGCCACCGACTACATAAATCAATTATTGTAACAATATATTTGTTTCCCCTTGATGTTATGTGGATAAGAGGACCAACTATATCGACCGAGATCTTTTCAAGCGGTCTACTTGCCAAATCAGTGACTTGCAGTTCTCCTTGCGGGTGTTTCCCCTTTTTAACAAGCTTTTGGCAGATGTCACACGATCTGCAATACAATTTGGTATCACTGCAAAATTTAGGCCAATAGAATTGAGTAAGTAACCTTGCTCGTGTTTTTGCATACGCCATATGCCCTGCAAAGGGTATGTCATGCGCTAGCTGTAATGCTTGGTTGCGGTTTTCTGAAGGTAGCACCGTTTGTTCTGTAGTGCTAGAACCTTTGATATAGTACCGTGTCAGAATTCCGTTTTTCAGTGCAAAATACCAGTTAGCGTTCTTTGCTACTCGTGGCTTTTGGCCTATTAATTTAAAATACTTTTGCAACGATCGATCAGATTTTTGAGCTGTTATAAATTTCTCCCTGGTTGTTTCAGGGGATGATACAACTGGGCTTATTAGATGTAAAGCCTCTGTCTGATCGATTCGATCTTGCATTTGAGCAGTAGATCTGGTTACTGCATTTGTAATATCAAGGTTATCATGTACATTACAACTTGGTGTTACATTTACACAACTACATTCCTGTGATGACATTGCCGAATTGGCATACATACATTCATTTACAGGTGGTAATACATCATGAATGGTGATTTGTGATGGATGTGGAATGGTGTTATCAATGTTACAAGTGACAGTGAATATAATACCGTCATGTGGCATATCCTTCACCTCTGGAAGGTTACCAATGATGACATCGCAACAAGGATTGGTCAATGCTGCGCATTTGACCTTTCCGGTGAGGAATGGTGTACTTATGTATGCCCATGCAAGTGGGTATCTCTCGATGTTACCCGAGAAAGTTCTGCATGTAACATATTTACCACTATATTGTGATGGTAAGATATTAGTCTCTCTTAATGCCAATGAGGGTACTGCCGCTATCCCGTAAAACGGTGGCAGCTCTGCCGTTAATATACCCATGGTGGATATTTAATTTACCTTGGGAGTTGACTACTAAATTGGCTTCCTCATTTGTAACAGGAATGGAATGGCCACATGTCAAAATGCCATCCTCATGAAATTGATCACAGATAGTACATTTGTCGTGTTAAAACACATCAATAGAATGTGCTGGATACTTTCATCTTCTGATGAAGAACTATAGATCATGGCTGCATTTGCCTTTCTGGACATAGCTTTGGCTTTACAATCTTTCCGCCAGTGGCCGAACGCCTTACAAAGGAAGCATTTGGTGTTCCATCTGTATATCTTTCTTTCTTTGTCTTGCTTCGCTATGTAGTTTTGTAAGTACGACATGTAACCAGGATGTTGGTCACACATATCAGTTTCGTGGCGTGACAAATGACAATATTTACATTTGTTAAGCTGTTCAGTAGATTGCCTATAGGGCTTTTGTTTGTTGTAGGGCACTGACTTAGATCTATCATATGTAGCGGCTGCTACAAAGTCTGTGCTAGTCAAACCAGTAATGAAACATTGTTTATTGGCTGAAAAATAACCTGAGCCACGACTTTCAATCTGTTGTACACTTTCACACTGACATTCTAACAGAAATTTCGAAAATGGAGGTGGGAGAGATGTGATAATTTTATCTCTCAAAATAAGATCTGTCAATTTATCAAAATTACCATTCACTTTGGCTGCTGACAGCCACTTAGAAAAAACATTCTGTATTTCTGAGATGTAATCAGAGAACGTTTGTGTTGGTTTAGGCGACAATTTACCAAACTGTTCTATGTAGCCTGCTTCATCTAGCAGAAAATGAGACATAATTTTTGTCTTAATATAATGATAATCTTTCTTCAGGTCATTTGGAATCGACTCTATCACTTTCAGAGGTTCTCCAGAAAGACTTCTCATATATATTATACTCCATTCTGACTTTGGGATCTGGTAATGATCCATAATACATTCAAAATTTTGTGTGAAAGCTGCTATGCAATCACCTGTGGTGTAACTTTTAAACAACCCTTGGTATTTCTCATATGGCTGGTCTTTATCAGCTTTTCTATCTTCTTTTTCTTTGGAAGATTATGCTTTCAGCTGTTTAATTTTTACATATACTTCAAGCTCTTCACGTTTATTTCGAGCATTTATTTCAAGTTCTTCTTTCTTGCTCTGAGCTAGAATTTCAGCTTTTCTTATTTCTGCATCTGTTTCTGCTTGCTTAAGTTTTAAAGCAGCGTCTGATTCTGCCTGCTTAAGTTTTAAAGCAGTATCTGTTTCTGCTTGTTTAAGAGCTCTTTCGGCTGCTCTCTCATCGCGTTCATTAACCTTATATTCTGCAAACTGTTTTTCACTCCAGGCCCTTAACTCTTCACCAGAAAGGTTCATGTTTAAAACCATTTCGATGTACTCGTTTAAATTAGACATGATAAACAATATGTATGATGAACTAGATAGACACAAAATTAATAATGTTGTTAGTAATTTAAGTTCAAAAGATTACAGTACTTAATATTACAGCTTATGTTTAGGCCTGCTGAACGAAAATATAAGGAAGAGGAAAAAAAATTTATACTCAAGTACTCCTGAGGCAATGTGCCGGACAATGGCTGAACAGTACTGCCCGAAACCACACTGGGTTTTAATTCAGGTCGACAAAAAAATTTCGGAGTTTACAAGGGACAGGTGTAGATGACACCAAACAACCTGTTATTTTTGGAGCAAGAGAAATTAGAACATGTGAAAGTGTGTGGTGTATGTAATGTCACTTAAGTTTTTGTAGGTTTGTATGTCGTCAAGTATTGTTGTTAGACGTATCACCACACTCAACAACTCTCTTTTCACACTTTCCAAACGTTCAGCTAACACTACTTCTACTCAATGACATTCAAGGACATGGCCGCCATTTTGTTTTTATCACTTCAATAACTCGGTTGTAATTGACTAAGTTCAAAAACGCACTTATAGTTTCGATAAATTAAATCGACAGATGGTATTTATCTATTAAATTATAACCTACACGCTCGCATTTGTTCAAACACGCACTATATTTTCATAATTGATTCACACAAAAAACTCGACAACAGTCGCCATGTTTACCATTATTTAACACTCTATTTTTCGAATGTCATGGTTCAACCCTAATGAGGACGTAGACCCCACGTTCGCACTTGTCATAGTCTTGCTTAGGGCAAGAATTATGGCTCGTATCTTGACAAGTGTGATACTAAATATGCTTATCAAATAACACGAGGCTAACAACCGATAATATAATCCGCGCTATTTATTCGCGCACTGCACACATCAGAAACAATACAAGCTTCGCGCAATCACAATTCACAATAACCAATAGATCATAAATGCAAGCAATCAATACATCAGTATAATAATACATCAATGCACTCCCTTATAAGTCACACAGACAGGCGTTCCATCTCCAACGATCATACAGGCTAGCTCGCAAGACATGCATAAAACTCTCAAGCCACTTTCATACGTCAGTCCGTTACGGCCACCAAGCCTAGTCTGGCTGGACTTTCAGCACACACCACAGTTGTGCTTGCGTCAGCCCGCGTGACCCCTCAATGTTCACGCTGTGTTCCAGCTGACCGCCGACTGCTTAGTATCGCTCAGCGTTGATTGCCTGGCGTTGTTGAAGACGCCGCGTTATAGCTGTAGTGCTTATAATAGATCAGCGACGCATTGTCGGGCGTCGGTGCAGACAACGCGTTATAATTCTGGGTGAGACTCTGACACTCCTGTCAAATGTGATTCCCAGATACTTCAGTTTGTTCTCTCTGCTGACACATCTACCATCTATCGCGAGGCTTGGGACATCAGCAATCACAATCCTGTTGTCCAGAGAGCACCTCAAAACAGCTGCCTTTTCCGGGTGGATGACAGCACTCAATTCAGTGCACCAGTAAAATCACTTTGTCTACTGTCGCCTGTAGCTCCAGAGCTGTTTGTACCCTATCTCTCCCCTGCCTATATGTAAGAATATCAACTGCAAGTGTTAGTATCCTTCCATCCTCGGGTGCTTATAGGTTTGCCATCTTGCTCGTATACACGTTAAAGAGCACCGGTGAGATTGCAGATCCTTGTGGCAATCCCGGGGTTAACATATGCGGTTCTGAGATCCATGCACCCAGACGGAGAGAAACCTGACGAGAATACAGGACGGCTGCTATCCAGTTCACCAACCAGGGATTGATCCCCTTCTCCATCAGTGCGTTCATCAAAATATCATATCTAACTCTATTGTAAGCATCCTCAAGATCAAACGCCGCCACCATCGTTTCCTGTCTTCTCTGGAACCCCTCATAAACGTCAAAGGCAAACGTGGCTGCATTTGACCAGGTATCTTTTCCTGGCCTGTAGCTCCACAGACCACTTGGAAGAAGCTTCCCCCTTTCCATAAACTCTTGCAGCTTGACAGCGACTATCTTCTCTAAAGCCTTCCCAAATGTATTTTGAAGGGTTATGATCCTAAAGCCTCTAAGCTATGAATGATCCTTGAATGGTTTTGGGAGAGGGATGAGATAGCAGTGTAACCAAGTCTGCGGTACTGATGCTGTCCTAGTGCTTGGTGTCCCTGGTGTTAGCATCATTATGATTGGTCTGCTCTAAAAATCTCTGGAGAAACGCTTCCCCTTTCTCTTTCTCTGTTGTCACGCGCACACCATCATCTCTGTAAATTGTTCCCACTATCATAGGCCGATCTTTCCTTTTTATTTGTCTGTGCAGCTTCCAGAATTTTCACAGTGTTTCATCACCATCCCAGATCGTGGAGCAATAATCAATATGTGTTTGTGTATGGGAAGTATAGACTATCTTTCTTGTGTTTTCGTCAAGGAACTTTTTAATTTTGGCAAGTTGATATACTTTTTTGGCTATGTGTTTTACGAGAGCATGAACATGGGTGTTAAAGGTTAGATTTTGATCAACAATGAGACCCAGTGCCTTGTGCTCGGTTACACTTTCTACAGGCGTGCTACCAATGTACAGCTGACGAGCTCTCTGCGATTTTAGACTGTGAAGTCTTTGCCTGGTTGCTTTTAACATAGATTTTGTTTTAGAAATATTAATGTGCATGCGGTTTGCATGACTCCAGTTAACTGCACTATGTATTTCCTGTGCAAGGACGATTCTACCATTTTGCAATCAATAGCGTTTGCATATACTGTACATGCAAAATACTGTACTCTGCAAATAGATCGCAGGACGACGAAAGGTATAAGGGAAGATCATTTATATAAATCGTAAATAACAGAGGGCCAAGTATAGATCCCTGAGGTACTTCAATATTAATGGTAATGGCTTGAGATAAAGATTGATAGTGTGTTATTACTTGTTTTCTGTCTAATAAAAATGATTTTATTAATGTGACTATATTAAAGCTTACTTTCATTGTTTCTAGTCTTTTTAATTTTTAACATAGAATAGTATGATCTATCATATCGAATGCTTTTCTAAAGTCTATTAACACCACTCCACATAGAGTGTTGTTGTTAATATTTTGATGCCAGTTTTCTATCATGTTTGTTAGGGCCGTATGACAAGAATATTTTGGCCGACACCCTGACTGACTGTCAACCATTAGTTTGTGACGAACTAAGTGTTCTAGTGTTGTTTTGTGAATGTGCTTTTCTAGTAGTTTGGATAGGGAGGATAATATGGAAACTGGCCTATAGTTACTCATGTGACTATCGTCTAATGACCAATATTTAAGAATGAGCTTAACATTTAGCGATTTTAAAGGGTGAAGGGAAGTGACCGTTGATGAGACATTGATTATATATACAAGTTAGTGACTCGCAGATTGCCGGCGCAGCATAGCGAAGGTTCCGATTACTGATTCCATGTAGTCCTGACGAGTTATTGTTTTTTTAGGTTACTGAGATGAGTAAATACTTCAGTAGTCGTTATTAGCGGTATGTTAGAGGGAATGTCTCTATAGCACATGTTCTCACACAATGATGATATTAAAGATATGTCATGAGGAGAGTTTGGTATTGTAACCTCCAATTGGTTTATGTCGGATTTGAAGAAACTACTGAGTTGATCTTATTTTTTCTAGGAGCAGTATGAAGATCTCCTGCCGGTTTGCTATGCCAGTCGCAGGTATTTCGAACAACTTCTCAACATACCATCAGATGTCACAGGAATTAAAGAAACCTACACATATGCCACCGAAGAATAGAACCAGACATACTAAGAGAAGAAATTATAGAAGCCATCAGATTAGCGCCATTGAACAAATCACCAGGACAGGATGAAATACCAAATGAACTAATTAAAGTAGCAAGAGAAGTAGGAACAGCATGGCTACATAGACTATTCAACCATGTTTGGGTAGAACAACATACACCACGAGACTGGAGAAATGTCATAATTATCCAAATTTGGAAAAACAAAGGCAGTGTGGCATTGTTAGAAGAAGACAGAGGACCCAATTAGAAGTTGTCTCTGTAAATATATCTTGTATAAGAGATAGACAAGATAAAGGGTATGATTTGGCAAGTTTTTGTCTAGAGGCATCTCGAATGAGCTAGAGAATCATTTCCGCTTAGCCCTTTAGAGGAACCAGTTTTCCTGGCTCAGAACCCCCACTGTGAGATTCCTAGATCTAAGCCCAAGTAATTACACAGAAAATTTATAAAAGAAGGAAAAGGTCCCCTCAAGGCCATAAGGAGATCTGGACAATTCGCCCCTGTACAACCGAGGAATTTGTTCTTTCACCATTGTCGGATAAATAGTTGATGAGATACGTTTGTGAAAATAAAGTATATCACATGGCTCCCCTCTCAGACTGTTGTTCACCTGAAAAACAGTAGCTTTGAGCAAAGGTAACAAGCTTATATTTCGTCTAATCCTTTATTCTTCCATTCTGTCTTTCCTCCTCTGATTCTTGTACATAATCTTCAAAAGGATGTCTGCTGAGAAGGTCTGCTCCTACATTCATCCTTCCTGGAACATATTCGACTTGAAATTAATACGGTTGTAGAAGTAACGACCATCTCATTAGTCGAGCGTTTAAGTTTCTGGATGCTGCCAGGACCGTGAGAGGATGATGATCGCACTGTATTGTGAAGTGTTTCCCATACACGTACGCCTGGAACTTCTCTACTGCCGAAACTAAAGCTAAACATTCTTTTTCAATGGTAGAATAATTGCGTTCGGCTGAATTCAATTTTCTACTGGCATAGGCAACTGGAAAGAGCATTGATTGATCCTCATCCATTCTTGTAATAAGGTAGCACCAATTCCTATGTTGCTTGCATCCGTCCTAAGTATCCATGGACGCGTTAGATCTGGCAGATGAAGAACTGATTTTGCTGTTAAAGCTTTCTTTAACTACGCGTATGCTTTCTCGCAGTCTGCAGACCAAACGAGATTCTCTGGTTCCCCTTTCCGAGTGAGATTTGTCAACGGAGAGCGAGGGAATTGAAGTTCGGGATGTACCTTTGGTAAAATCAACAGAGAGATACAAAAGATCGAACAATCTTTTTGGTTCTGGGTCGCGATGCATTTCTTAGTTTCTCCACATTACCATCATGAGGTTACATTTTACCTTGAGATATTGTGTGTCCCCAAAAATCTAATTGCCTAAACCCAATCTGGCATTTCTTTTGTCTTGCGGTCAACCCCACTTCTTTCAGGCGGTTGAACAGTATCTTCAATGTCTCAAGATGTTCCTCGAATGTTTCTGTAGCAATCAGGTTGTCATCCATGAAGTTGCTAAGACGTGAATTTTCCAATAGTCCTAAACGTTTCCTCACCATGTGAGTGAAGACACTAGGTGCATTGCTTAATCTGAAAGGAGGAACGTTAAATTCGTAGAGTCAATCAGGAGTGCTGAAGGCAAACCACGGTCTTACTTCCTTTTTCACTGGGATTTGATAATATCCTTTGCTGAGATCTATCTTTGTGAAGTATATTGCTCTATTGAGGTTGGTGAAAAGTTGATTTTGATCTGGTAATGGTTCTGATTGGAAATCTGTCACCGCATTCAGCTGCCGATAATCAATGCATAATCTATGTTGACCACTGGGTTTTCTCAATAAAACTACACTTGCATTGTAAGGTGGATCAGAAGGTGATATTATCCCAGCTGAAAGCAATTGTTGAATTTCATCTTTGAGAGGTTTGGCTTTGGCGTATGGAACAGGGTAAGTTTTGACTCGCACAGGTGTTGTATCCTTCAACTCCATGTCAATTCTTCAAGATATGTTAATCTGGCCTGTCTGTTAGTATCTCTGCATAATTCTCTAAGCACTCTCAAATCTGCTGCTGCTGATCCGTCTTTAATGTTGAAATAATGTCCACATCTCGATATGTCTCGTTGAACAGCAGAGGATACTCCACTCCCATTGAGTTTCCATGTTCAACTTCTGTTGCTACAGCCATTGCTATCAAATGTGCTGTCTCGGTGGTGGGTCTCTCGTTGTATTTACGTAACAGATTGAGATGAAAGATTTTCTCCTTCCCCTTTATAGAGATCTGGTAGTTTGTTCTGTAAATTTTCTCCTTTACTATATAAGGTCCTTTCCAACCGATCTGCAACTTGCGTTGACTTGTGGGAAAAAGTAATATTACTTTTTCTCCCACCGCTAACTCTCTATCTTTCGCTTTCTTATTGAAATTTTGGGCCATTCTACGTCTTGTGTGTCGTAGATTGGTTCCTGCTAATTTCCAGCCAAGTTGAAGTCGTTGTTTTACCTCTTCCACATATGCGGATGCAGTCACAACAGTTTCATCAACTGAATCATCAGTCCATGTATGAAGTAAAGCTTCTAATGGCCCCTTGATTGGACGACCGAACAACAATGTCGCTGGTGCAATTCCCGTAGATGTGTGTGGTACTTCGCGGTAAGCAAAAAGTGCTGCCAGAATGTATGTATCCCACGCCTCTGGTTTTTCTTGAGATAGTTTCTTCCAGATGGTTATTAGGGTCCCATTAAATATTTCCACAGCTCCGTTTGAAGTAGGGTGGTAAGGAGAAGTACATATCTGCCTAGATTGGAACAATCTAAACACTTCCTCTATCAACTTCCATTTGAACTGTAACCCATTGTCAGCCAGGATCCGTATTGGAAATCCTAATCTTGTAAATATTCCAAGTAGAGCTTCTGCTACATGCTTGGAATCACTCGAACGCATCGGCACAGCTTCCGCCCACATCCAGCATGTGTCTACGAGTGTTAGTATGAATCGATTCCTCTTCTTTGTCTGGGTGAGAGGTCCTACTATATCTACTGCCATTTTCTCGAATTGTGTGCCATTGATGGGCATTTCCACTAATGTCGCTGGTGGTGTCCAGTGTATCGGGGCTACTCTCTGACATTCTGGGCATGATTTTGACATATCGTTGAACGTCCGCGATCATTCCCGGCCAGTAGTAGTGAGTTGAGATTCGTTGCATGGTTGCGTTGATTCACATATGTCCGCTAAACGGCATACTACGTCCCATCTCAAGTATTTGTGTTCTATAAGTAGTTGGAACAACCAGTTGAGAATACTCTTGTCCTAACTTTCCTGCCTTTCTGTGAAGAATTCCATTTTTCATGTAGAAATCACCCTTCCTAGGAGATGTATGTGATTTTGGCAACTTACGGAAGCACGTCCCAAGTGAACTATCTGTTGCTTGGGCTTGTTTTAAATCTTCGGGTTGAAGATTAGCTGGTGTCGTAGTCGTTGTAGTTTCCTTGGCCTGTTTGTGCGTAGTCACAGCTGATGCTATCATTGGCTGTACTGGTTCTGCTAAAAAGACGTAGCGATAACCGGGCATGACAGGGTAGATTGGGTCTTCCATAACCGCAGCTCTGATTTCTCCCGTAAGATAGCTTGAAGTTATGCTGACCTTGGCAACAGGAAGTGTCTTAGGTACTTACCTTTTTAGAGATCCCTGTATTTCGACGGTTTCATCTGTAAATTGCTCTGGGTTTACCAATGAGGCTTGTAAAATTGCGTCGAAAAATACACCTGTATCATAGAGACATTCCATTGTTGATCCGTTCAGTTTGACAGATTCTATGACTGGCAGTTTGGAGTTGGTGTTCCGTTGCGTGTCCATATTGGAACGAGCATTACGGTTCCTTCTCGCTGCTTTAGGTTTTACCGCACAGGCTAGGGTAAGAGTTTGAGGCTTCTTCTTGCAATCCTGTGTGTTATGAGTATGAGTTTTACAATGGCTGCAGTAGAGCTTCTTCTGCCACTTGACCTGCTGGTTATGATTTGTACTGGTCTTATTTGATCTATTATATCCATTTGGTTTGCTGGATTTCAGTTCTCCTTTATCTCTGGTCTTCTGAGGGAATTCGCGAACAAGATTATTGGTAGTTCGTTGATTACCTCCCGCCTCTTTCTGCGATTTTTCATATCTCTCTGCCAAAGTAATGATAGACTCTAATATCTCAGCTCCATTTTGTGTTAAAAATGCTCTCATGCCCTGAGACATTTTCTTTTTAAGTTGATCTATTAGAAACATTTCTTGTAGATCTTGGTAGGTTTCCGCAAATCTAGACATGATACGCCATTTCTTTAGGTAGGATTTTAATCGTTCTACATATTGAGAAAAGTTCTCTCCGGCTTCCTTCTGAGCAGTCCTGAACAGTTTCTTTTAGTTCTATTTCAAATCTAGCTAATAAGGCTTGTTTTAGGATGATATAATTGAACAAATCCTCCAGTCGTATCCTAGAAAATACTTCGTAAGAAATTCCGCGAAGTCCTTGTGACAATTTACCTGCCCATTTGGTCTCCTCCAATCTGCACATCACACACATTCTTTCGAATCTTGATAAGTAATTTTCGATGATGTCTGTTTGTTCGTTGAAAGGATCCAATGGAAAAGACACGGCGTTCACTTGAACTGAAGCTGTTTCCCCTGGTGGTTCAGCTGAAGATCTAATTTGATCTGTTGAGGACTTATGTTGGTTCATGATTTCAAGTCGTCGTAACTCTGTTTCATTGTCCAGCTTCCTCATTTCCACTTCATGTCGTCGCCTTTCTCTTTCTGCTTGTCTATCCTTTTCCTTATTTTCTTATTCGACGTCTTTCATCCATTTCCTTCTCAGCTTGTAGCCGTCTTTCCTCCTTTTCCTTCTCCATTTGCAGACGTTCGAGTTTCTCATACTCTTCGCTAACATAATGAGCTAACTCCTTACCTGATACTCGCACTTCTTACCAGTCTCCATGAAAAGATTTCTCAGTCTAGCGGAGTCTGCCATTCTTACCCTTTTCTTGTCTTCTCTGAAGGTGAATACGCCTGTATCTTCTTCTTCTTCAGCGTTCCGAGCCATTGAGGTTCTTTGCTGCAAATACAATCCGTCTCCATTCGTCTCTCTGGTGGACCTTCTCTTGCCAGTGGTTGATTCCAAGTGCTTGTAGGTCTGTACATGTATTATCTCTCCACCGCCTTCTTGGTCTACCTCGGGGTCTATGGTCATTTATTTCCTGAGTGTAAGCGAGTTTTGTTTCCCTATTATCTTCCATTCTTTCTATATGCCCCAGCCATTGTAGTCTATTAGCCTTCATGATACCAGTGATTAGCGGGGACTTAAACAGATCATAAATGTCTTTGTTACTTCTTCTTTTCCACTCTCCACTTTGTGTATCCCTAATGGGTCCAAAGATGCGTCTTAAAACTTTGTTCTCAAAGGTTTGTAACAAGGCTTCGTCTCCTTTCGTTGTACTCCAGGTTTCAGAGCCATACAGCACAACTGGTCTGATCAGTGTTTTGTATATTGTGATTTTGGTGTTACGAGATAGCGCCTTTGATTTTAGTAGATGTTGTAGTGCCTGTATACCTGGAGAATATACCTTTAGCAAGCACGTATGTCTGATTAGATTTATCTACCTAATTTTATCAATATATAATGATAATTTCTGACTAGGTAAATGTTACTATTCCAACATGCTATATCCTACTTCCTGATGAAATAAATTCCCGGGCTTAAATCCCCGACTTGTCGGATAAATAGTTGATGCTCAAACTCAAAGAGATCAAGGATCCTCAGTTCCTCTTTCTCAATGTGATCCTGCCCGTTAAAATTAATTTAGCTGTTACTGGCTCAATGATTTGAAACCATTAAATAGAGTTTTGGAGAACCAAGGAATACTTGCAGGAAAACAATGAAATTGTTACTGAGTATCCCAAATGTCATTAGGGGTGGTGTCAGAATCTCAATCTCCATCTCCTGAAGGCGACGGACAAGCACGACGTGAACCCGACTGACAGCTACTACGTAGTTGAGGTCCAGTGATTAGCGTGACGCACGATTCGCAAGTGGACCAACAGCCAAGGGCTAACCCGAAACTTCGGGTTGAGGACAGACTGCCACGGACAGCGAGACTGGTCGGACATGGGAGAAAGTTCTGAGTGTATTGATGAATTATCCGACGCTTGATGTGAGCGAGCTTTTATGCTTTGTAGATACCGTGTAGAGACTGAGTGAGTGTTTGTTTCCATGCATTGATGAACTTATATATTGCATGTATGTATTGATGAATGGCACTGCCTGTCAAAGATCTGCAAGTAAGCTAAGAGATAAGATAGAAGTAGAACTATGGAAAAAGACCTAGACAGGATAGAGAGAACATAGCTATCTAGGAAATAGATACAGAAGAGACAGAAGCACGAGTGAGAACTATGAATAGTTCTCCAACTGGACACACTCGTTTCCTAAAAGGGAACACCGTAAGACGTGAGCTGGAGTTACCAAGAATAGAGTAGGGAAACCCGCATCTCGAGAAGTGTCCATGCAACACTGGTAACTTTAACCGGTTGACCAGTCACTAACTGCGTGCTGGAACTCCGAGCACGCAAAACCTGCTGACGCACGAAGGATCTACTGCTGGTGGCTGGACACGCCACGAAGATCGTCAGACCGGGACCCGACAGCGTAGAAGACGGACTGATGTATTCGCTGTGAATACTGTGTTGCTTACAAAGGACAGTAGCAATAGTTATGACTTAGACTAACTTCTGTAGATATTACCATCGATGTCATTCTTCACGTAACATCATCATGAGATACCATGATAAATATTACCTATTTGGTTATCCGCTCGCAGAGCTAATGTAAAACTAGCTCCGAATAAAGTTGTATCATATTTGTATCATTTTGTACGACGTACGAGTTGTTATTTTGTGTGGTACATAAGAGGAATCCATGTATGCCTGTCAAAGCTGAGTTGCTGACACTGCCGCTAATTGTGAGCGCAGCGTTATGTGAATGCCGTTTAGGAGTGTGATTAAAGTGTTCAGTTATATTGTATCAGTTATATTGCGTGTTTGAGTACAATCATTCGTTTTGTATTATTGTTTCACACCTGTTAGTGAACACGAGCCACTGTGAATAGAAAGCAAGACTCTGACAGGCGTTAATTTGGGAAATCTCGTCCGGTTTTGAACCAGATGTAGAAACATATGTATGAAAAGAACGAACTTTGAGAATCTCATTTGAACGTTGAATGAATAACACTTGTAAGTGAATCAGTGAACGTTGAGAAATAAGCGAAATACGAGATTGTTAAAGAGGATTGTGAGCGACAAGAGAGCAGTAATTTCAAGTTATAATAAATTCCCATTAATCTGATAACCGACGACGAGACGACAATACATTCAGACTTGACTGCATACAAACCTAAAAATACTTAGTTGACAACGCATACACAACAAATTCAAACGTGTACTAATATTTTTCTCTCCCAAGTAAACAGGTTTTTCAACTAAAATTGTAAAAGTACGAAATTGATCTTCACAGCTGTAAAAGACCAAGCATCCATTCTCTGGTGCAGTTACCAACAGACTTCCAAAGCTCCGAACCCCATCGGCACTTAAGTATTTTTTGTCTTATATACTTTTGTAGGGGAGTCAGGCCTTATCTGAAATTTTTTTTTCAACTATTGTAAATTATATATGTACTATATTTGATTGTACATGATAATTATTTGTTATAAGACCAGTGTTACAAAATTGTAAAACTACCATGGCTACGTTGTACGATTTTATTGAGTCGGGCTTAAAATTAAATCTAACCGGAGACGAGTTGTCGAAGTGGAGCTAGACAAAATATGCAGAACATGCCCAACGAGAGGAAAGAGCTGCTGAAAGGACCTCAAAAAGGCTGAGTTAGATGCTAAGAAAGCAGAAACAGACGCTGAACTAAGAAAGGCTGAAATCAGCGCACAAAGTAAAAGAGAAGAACTGGAAATGCAGTTGAACCTTAAGCAGCTAGAAATCGAAACGTCTACCGACAAAGAATATAGAAAACTAGAAATTAAGGAGAAAGAAAACCAATATGGGAAGTATCAAGGAATCGTGAAGAATTTAACTACTGGGGACTGTATTTTAGCATTTACTCAGAATTTTGAGACAATAATGGAGCACTACCAGGCATCACCTACAGACTGGAACATAATTTATATGAGAAGTTTATTTGGGGAACCATTAAAAGTCATAGAAACCATCCCCAAAAGTGTTAAGAAAAGACTATCACTACATGAAAGCCAAAATTATGGCACATTTTTTGTTAGACGAAGCAGAATATAGGGAACAATTTGCTAAACTATCTCCACAAGCAACACAAACGTTCTCTGACTATACTTCGCAAGTACAAGATGTATTCAGTAAATGGTTATCATCAGCCAAAATTGACAACAATTTTGAACGGTTGAAAGATGTAATATTAAGAGATAAGATCATATCCTCTCTGCCACCACCCTTTTCTCGATTTTTACAAGAGTGTGAATGTGAAAGTGTCCAACAGATAGAGAAGCGGGGATCAGCCTATTTTACTGCAAATAAAGACTGTTTGTTAAATTTCAAAGTACAGATTTTGTAGCAGCAGCTACATATGCTAAGTCTAAACCAACAAGTTACACCAAACCTAACTCATTTAGACCAACTAACAACTACTGTAGAAATATTGTAATTATAACCACAATGAATCTGAAATGTGTGATAAACATCCACGGTACCTTACATACTTACAAAATCACATTGATAAGCAAGAAAAGGAAAGATAGAAATTTAAACGAGTACAACTACTGTTGAAATATTGTAATTATAACCACAATGAATCTGAAATGTGTGATAAACATCCACGGTACCTTATATACTTACAAAATCACATTGATAAGCAAGAAAAGGAAAGATAGAAATTTAAACGAGTACTAAATGTTATGTTTGCAAAGCGTACGGCCACTGGCGTCATGCTTGTAAGGGAAAGCAAATGACGAGGAAAGCCAATGCTGCAATGTTCGACAGTTCCTCCTCGGAAGAAGAACAGGAAGAAGATCAACACCCAGCTAATGCAGCCGAAACCATTGATGTATTCCAACTGGATAAATGCAACACCTTCAACCGCTTCCATGAGGATGGTATTTTAAAATGCGGTCATTCTATTCCAATATCTAATGAAGTAGCTAATCTAGTAGTAGATTCAAAAGGGAAGCTAAGCATCCATCAGGGCTATGTTACCGGCAAAGCAGTCAGTGTTTTCAGGGATAGCGGAAGTATCCTTTTTTGTTTAAAGAAAGACTTTATACAGCCTACTGATTACACAGGCAAATATGTAACATGCAGAACTTTTTCGGGTAATATTGAAAAATATCCACTTGCATGGGCATACATCCAAACACCCTTCTTGACAGGCAAAGTAAAATGCGCAGCATTATTTGATCCATGTTGCGATGTAATTATTGGTTACCTGCCTAAAGTCAATTTTATGCCACATGACGTTGTAACATCTGAATGTGACAATATTGTATCAAATAATGCAGTAACAAGACCGGCTGCAGAGTTACAGTCTCTGAAAAACCAAACTGAGACATTGGAATTACTTAACCCAGTTATAACACCTCTCGAAAACATGAGAGAAAATGTTGTTAAGGCACAAAAAATCCGACTTATCATTACAGAATTATTTTAATCTTGTAGGCCAAAAGCCAAAGTTAATAAAGAATGCGCAAACGGTGTTACCACCTGTACATCGCAAAAAGGCTCTACAGCTAGCACATGATGTACCCTTTGCAGAGCATATGGCCTATGCCAAAACAAGATCAAGAATATTAACACAATTCTACTGGCCTAAATTCTACAGTGAATTCAAGCAATACTGTAGATCATGTGATGTCTGCTAGAAGCTTGTTAAGAAAGGGAAACACCGTCAAGCGGAATAACAAACAACAGATCTTGCAAGCAGACCTTTTGAAAAAATTTCTGTAGACATTGTGGGACCATTGAACCACGTAACATCTAAAGGAAATAAATATATTTTAACGATGATTGATCTATGTACACGTTGGCCGGAGAGATTGCCATAAAAACATTACCTCTAAAGACATCATAGAAGTATTCTTTCATATATTTGCTAGGATAGGCTTTCCAGAACAATTCTATCTGACAGAGGAAGCCAGTTTATTTCCGCTGCAACTCAAGCCTTCAACAAAATGTTAGGCATCAAACAATGTTCCAATACTCCCTATCATCCCCATTCAACGGGTATTATAGAGAAAATTAATGGTGACCTAAAACAAATTTTAGCAGAAGTCACCCAAGAATGCCCAAATGATTGGGATACCTTTTTACCTGCTACACTTTTCGCCTATCGAGAAGTACCTCATTCTAATACAGAATTTTCACCTTTCGAGTTAGTATATGGAGCCAGACCACGTGGCCCTTTAGCAATTGATAACAATTTGTTAACTGAAATGAGAAATGAACAAGAACCATTGTCACCATACCAGCATGTTACAACATTACGTGACAGAATTATGAAATCATGAATATTAGCCAAAGAATCACTAAGGCAATCTGGTGCCATCAAGGAGAACAGAACAATAACGTAAACATCAGGACAGGACGTACAACTTCTCTTACTCAGCGACATAAATCTTCTAACAGACTCTTGGCAAGGACCTTTAAAAATAATAAGACACATCAACAGTTGACTACGAAGTTGAAATAAATAACAAAAACAAAATATTCCACATTAACATGTTGAAACCCTACTATAACAGAGACGAAGACCAAAACGAGACAGCAGCAAACACAACCGTAGTAGACCACACAGACTTAGAAGACACAGAGGAAATACCAGTCCCATCACTTAATACGACAGACACACTGCAAGACGTCAAACTATCTCCTAATCTTTCTCAATCAGGCTTTCAGGCTTCTATCAAACAGAAAGCAAGTAGTATCACATAATAAATGTCTGCCTCAAACCACTACCTTCAATATTGGAGTACCGCAAGGCGCTATTCTTGGCCCTCTATTATTTGCCATATATATTAACGATCTACCTTTGCATCTTTCGTCGTCCTGCGATCTATTTGCAGACGACTGTACAGTGTACACAAATGCTGAAAACTGTATTTTATTGGAGTCGTCTTTACAACAAGAATTAAATAATGTAGTTAGGTGGAGCTATTCAAACCGTATGCAAATTAACATCACTAAAACAAAATCAATGTTACTAACAACCAGACAAAGACTTCAAACTCTAAGCTCACACACATCACTTCAACTTCACATCGATAACATGCCAGTAGAAAGTGTAATTGAGCACACAACATTGGGCATAATCATTGATAGAAACCTAACCTTTAATTCCCACGTTCAAGCGCTTATTAAACAAACAGCGAAAAAAGTCTACCAACTCGCCAAAATTAAAAACTTCCTTGATGAGGACACAAGGAAACTATTCTATACTTCTCATATACAGAGACACTTTGACTACTACTCTACAATCTGGGACGGTTGTTCTAATTCAAACACCAGCGACTTTACTCACTCCAGAAACGGGCCATGAGTCTAATTTATAACAAACATTTATCTGACAATCCTAGTCTGCATAAAAGCCTTCTGTTACTACCATTCGGCACACGCCTGCTTTTCAATTAAGCTAAACTAATTAACAAAATCCTGCATCGGAATGCCCCAAATTACCTTTTGCCATTGTTTAAATATAATGCTAGGCACAGTAAACTTTTAAATATATTACACGGTTCGAAGCCTAGGATTGACTTATACAAAACAAGCTTAACGTACTCTGCAGCTCAGCTGTGGAACAATCTTCCACAAGAAATCAAAGACATCACCAATCCCTATTCATATAATCGCAAATTACTCGAACACTATCTCAGTACGGATTATCTTCCCCCTTAATAATAGAAATAATAATAATAATAACAAAACCCTAGTATAACAGCCAGTCCCCTTTTAGTAGGCTAGTATATTCCACATGGCTAATAACAAGTATTAGGCCATTATCTAATTGTACTGTGTCGTGTAGTTTTTATGTTCGCATTTTGCCCATGCCTTTATAAGGCATATCTTTTATATTGTTGCTGTTCTCTGTTAGCCTTGAATGATGTGTGAATTAAATAATGCATTAAAGAGAGTGATAGAAGGGCAGAATGTTAGACGGGCCTGCGTGCCCAATTCTTAACCCTTTGAAAATAAAGTTTGTTCGTTCGTTCTCAGACTGAGACAGACAACTGCAGACAACTATTACGAGACTATAAAACCATTTTCTCCAACCAGCCAGGTCAGACAGATCTAGTAGAACATCTGATCATACTAACAACTCATGTACCTATAAAGTGCAGACCGTATTCAATTCCAATACATTACAAAGACAAATTACAGCAAGAAATCTTAGACCTTCAGAAAAACAAAATTAATAGAAGATCACAATCACAATAGTGTTCGGCTATCGTGAATGTTAGGGAAAAAGACAATACAATACGCCTATGTGTTGATTACCGAAAACTCAACGCAATAACACAGTTAGATTCTGAACCAATGGTGAATTGTGAAGACATACTGACATACATTACAGATACCAAATATTTTACAAAACTTGACATGACAAAAGGGTACTGGCAAATACCCATGACGGAGGACGCTACACACTTGACAGCATTTGCAACACCTTGTGGACTGTACGAATGGTGCAAACTGCCATTTGGACTAGTCAATGCCCCAGCGACATTTGTAAGGATGACAAGACTGTTACTGGCAGACATACCGAACATACTATCATATATGGACGACATCTGTGTACACACTAGGACGATGACAGAGCACCCAGCAACGCTACGACAAACTTTTAAACGCATCAGGCAACATTGCTTGAAAGTGAAGCCAGCAAAAGTAGAAATTGTCTACAATGAAATTACCTTTCTGGGCTACAAGATTTGTGATGGATATGTTACCACAGATGACAATATTGTTTCTAGAATTCTAAAATTGTCACTTCCTACAACCAAAAAGGAAGTCAGAAGTATGTTAGGATTGTTGAATTATTACAGAAGATTCATACCCAACTTTTCCGATTTGACAAATGTTTACAAATTTGTAAACAAAGAACCAACCCAATAAAATTGTAAATAGAGACGGCCTGAGACATGCCTTTACAAAAGTATTGTCATATTTTTCATCCAATTCCTTACTAAAATTGCCAAATGTTCCTTTCAGATTAAGAACAGACGCGAGCACAATATGGATAGTGGGCGTTTTGTTACAAACCTATGATGGCATCTTAATCCAGTTTGTTATGTAAGCCGCAAGTTGTCACCAAGAGAACGCAAATGGTCTACACCAGAGTTTGAAGGCCTCACATTAATTTATTCCATTTCTAAATTATCAAATTATTTACTAGGTCAACATTTCATCGTTGAGAAGGATAACAATCCATTAACTGTTATAACGAAAGGAACACCGACGAATCACAGGACCGCCAGATGGGCTTTATTGCTGCAGAACTACAGCTTCGAAATACGACACATCAGCGGCACACAATACCATTGCAGACCTACTCTCAAGATTTCCTCTCGACACGTCCGACAGTCTAACTACGCCTGATCGCAACGATTAATGATGTTACCTATGGCGCTCAGACAAGTATCACATTCCAGCGCACAATATTCATTGATATAAAGAACACTGTGAAACATTGATTTCTGTGATATGGACCAAGTCCTATTTAGTTATTCAAAATACATTTTTAACTAGTGAATGTGCAAGTTATTTTAAACTGTTGTTATTATTATCAGTTTACGAAAGGTGTTAAAAGAACAGTACTACACATTTGTATGAACTTAACAGATTCCAGCTTTTGGTAACATCCGTAGTACCAACACTTATGTATAAAAGTGAAATAAGCGCAGTAAGTTGTTCGAACATTTTAACTTTGTACTAGACTTTTTGAAATAGACGACATCTAGAACATTTTAATCCAAACCATCTTCAACAGTGTAACCCAGCATGTGCTTATAAGAACAGTTTAATCCAAAACATGCGGTACAGTGTAATCCAGCGTGTACTTATAGAACAGTGATTTACTACACTTGTCAACACATTACGTGTGTACTTCCGCTTCCTATGTTAATTATTTCTACCAAAAATAGCAGACTATACCAAAATAGTCATGAGTGAATGACAGATTGACTTATTTTTGTGACACTAACATTTACATTTGATGCATAGAATGAAAGGATGTACATATTTGTGACCTAAGAATCATTGATTGATTAATTGTTTCTCAATGGTGCCATGTATGTCACTATTGATAATAAATATCAAACTATGACGCTTAGAATAGAAAAAACTAATGTATTTTTTTTTTAAAGAATTTGAAAATTACTTCCCATAACATCTAATGATTGTACCTAAAGGGAAACAACCTGACATGTGGAAAATGTGAGCATGCATATATTGGTTTTTTTTCTCCCATAGCAGCCATAACAACTACAGGTCACCAGGTAACTTCAACTATGCGTGGAATGTAGTTACCAAGGTTGTTGGACCAGTACTAGATTAACCGACCATATCGGTGGGTTTCTAATTCTGTAATCATCTCACAAGGGAGATGATTTACGGCCTAACATGTTTTTTTTTGTGATTTTTAAAAATTTTGTTGGGAGGTAGAGCGTTGCTTCAAAGATAGCGTTAGTCGCTGTTAACTACCGGTCTGGCTGATGTCAATTCTCAACCAAGGTACAAATCCAACTAGGGGACAATACTTGGGATGAGTAGCCTCATGGCAGCACTGAAAGAAATATTTATCATGGATCATTACCATACGGATGTCAATGTATGAACATACGAGAATGTCTAACAGTCTAAACACTTAGTCGATTCTGACTTATACATTAATTACTAATTTAAACCAGGTATAAACAACCACGATGAAAGGTTATCCCATTCATAAGAGGGGGCGGCGGAGAGTTTAAGAATCTCAATCGCCATCGCCTGGAGGTGACGGACAAGTACGACGTGAACCCGATGACAGCTACTACGCAGTTGCGGTCCAGTGATTAGCGTGACGCACGATGCGCACATGGACCAACAGCCAAGGGCTAACCCGAAACTTCGGGTTGAGGACAGACTGCCACGGACTGCGAGACTGGACGGACATGGGAGAAAGTTCTGAGTGTATTGATGAATTATCCGATGCTTGATGTGAGCTTGTATGCTTTGTAGATACTGTGTAGAGACTGAGTGAGTGTTTGTTTCCATGCATTGATGAACTTATATATTGCATGTATGTATTGATGAATGGCACTGCCGCTAATTGTGAGCGCAGCGTTATGTGAATGCCGTTTATGAGTGTGATTAAAATGTTCAGTTATATTGTATCAGTTATATTGTGTGTTTGAGTACAATCATTCGTTGTGTATGTTTGTTTCACACCTGTTAGTGAACACGAGCCACCGTGAATAGAAAGCAAGACTCTGACAGGTGGTATCTTGCCTCTCCTCTACCAACAAAATAACTGATATAGGGTAATTGTTACAACAATTTGACTATGACAAGAGAGCTCTCAAAAGAGAAAATAACCCGTAAATTTTCATAATTTGTTGTATATATATATATATATATATATATATATATATATATATATATATATATATATATATATATATATATATATATGGAGTTATTGATTATACATGTAATAACATACAACATTCAATGCAGTACAATTACAAGATTATTTACATATTCATCTCTAACTAATTATCTATCTCTTGGCTATGCAACTGTATCATACATTGTCCTCAGTGGTGCAACCGGTGTTACTTATGATTATTGGGCCTCTTCTGCTTGCCTAATTCTAATCTGTGGAAAGAAACTGGGTACACCCTGGTTGGTCTCCCATCCAGTTCTTGGATCTCGGTAGCATTCAGTCAGTGTAGACTATATTCTTGAGTGTTCTTTTTTTTTTCCCGGTTAGATTTATTAGGGCTTAGTGTGTTTCCTCCACACTATACCTAGACAAAAGGATATGTGATACCTGTCCTGGAAAGGTGGTGAAAATTGGCAGGAAATTGCTGTGGAATAGTATTTGGCCTATCTCAGCTGCCTCACTCAGTTAAGTGGCAACTGTATTCAGTCAAGCTGCTACTACTACTTTCACAAAGTGCTGCATTCACAAAGTCAGGTCTGGATAATGACCACTACCTGAAATTTTAGCATCCATCATACATCTAAAAATATCAACAATATGAACATCAGAACTGAAATGTTCTATATTTTTCTCAAGAATATCACAAAGAAAATACCTAAAAGAATTGTGATCCTAGGAAAATATGTGGGTAGGGAGATGTGTGTTGGTTTGGATATGTGTGTATGGGTTGCGGATGTGTGAGTGAATGATAGATGTGTGCGTGGGTGCGGGATTTGTGGGTTGGTTTGAGGATGTGTGTGCGGGTGGAGAATGTGTGGTCAAGGGAGGTGTGGTTGGGGGATGGATGGTTGGGGAGGGTGTGTGGGTGGGTGGGAAGTTGGGTGAGTGGGAATTGAACTGAATCTGTCTGTCTGTCTGTCTATCTGACTGTCTGTCTGTCTGTCTGTCTGACTGTCTGTCTGTCTGTCTGTCTTTTTGTCTGTCTGTCTATTTGGGATATCCCCACCCACTCACATATCTCGCTCTGACCCACACACACCCCTCACCCACCTACACATCCCTCATAGATCGAAATTATGAGAGACCGATATTAAAGCACATAAAACGCGGGATCTCAGCACATACCGCCCTATTAGAAACAAAGTTCAATATACCATACGAAGGGAAAAGAAACATTACTTCAAGAACTTAGTAATGGATAAAACAAACAGAAAGGAAACATGGAAGGCAATTAACACCTTGACAAACAAGTATAACTTCCCAAATTCTTTACCATCAAATCATATTACATGTGACCAATTCAGCAATTTTTCTCAAACTGACATAGACCATTTAAAGGCTTCAGCACCAAATTCTCCTTCATATCTTTACTTATCTTTACTGTCATCGTCTTTCCGACGTACCGCTAATGACAATCACTGAAGTATTAACTTACCTCAGTAACCTAAAAAAAAACACAACCTCATCTGGGTTAGATGGAATCAGCAACCGGATTCTCCGTTGTGCTGCGCCAGTGATCTGCATATCACTAACCTATGTATATAATCAGTGTCTCACCAAAGGACACTTTCCATCAGCTCACAAAATCGCTGAAGTGTACCCTCTTCCTAAATCTCTTTCATTGGACAATGGTCTCCCAAACAATTACAGACCCATTTCCTTACTATCATCACTATCTAAAAGACTATAAAAACACATCCATAAAGTAACATTAGGGTATTTAGTTCGCAACAAGCTTATTGTTGACAGCCAATAAGGATTTTGTCTGTCTGTCTGTCTGTCTGTCTGACTGTCTGTCTGTCTGTCTGTCTGTCTGTCTGTTTGTCTCTCTGTCTGCTTGTCTGTCTGTCTACAGACTACATGCGCCCCCCCCCCCAAACAAAAACAAAAAAGACAATAATAATGGTAAATTATCTCAAACGGCAAGTAGCTAAAAAAAACATTCCCATATATATAGCACGTTACACCTTCGTTGTGTATTTATAATGCCCATGGTAAACATTGCCTCATTGAGTCATTTGTTATTGATTATTTTTCATGCGTTTTAATGCTTATTGTTCTTTTGTTGTCAAAAATTTGCTTCATATGTGATGTTGGATGAAAGAATGTATGACAGGAAATAGAGAAGAAGGGCAGAATGTCAGACGGACCTGCGTGCCCAATTCTTTACCCTTTGAAAATAAAGATTTTAGTTCGTTCGTTCGTTCGTTCGATCTCTCGATCTCTCTCTATCTATCTATCGGCCGGCCGGTCGGTCAGATGGTCTGTCTGTCTGTCTGTCTGTCTTTATATATCTATATGTCTGTCTGTCTTCATGTTTGTCTGTCTGTGTGTTTGTCTCTCAGCCTGTCTGTCTATCCATCTCTCTCTATATTATTCTGTCTATCTACCTGTCTCTCTGTCTGTCGGTCTATTCGCCTGAAACAGTCTGTTACACAACTGTTTCTCTACCTGACCAATCCTCGCGTCAACGTGTCTCTTTTTCCACAATAATGTTAGTTAGTTTAGTCGATGGATCAACATCACGGCACACGGGTGTAACCCATAAGTGCTCCGTTCTCCTCCTAACTCAAACCTGAGTTTGGAGAAACTCAGCTCAGTGCACGAACTCCGTAGCATCGGCGAGGATCCTGAAATACTTTGGGTAGATTTTTAACTCGAAATTTTGCCCGGGCAGCGCCATTAGGCTACTCTTATTCGATTTCCAACTGCCAAGGGATTTATTACGTGCGCAACAATACACACGGGCGTCCGATCTCACTACCCAGAGACCAGGGGAAATTTTATTACTAGAAGTCCACGTGAAATAAATCCCGGTCCTCACCGGGGCTTGAACCCGGGACCTTCAGTACTCGAGGAGGGACACCATACCTCGAGACCACGCATCCCCCATAATAATTGTGAACTCCAATGTTACTTGGGTTCGTTTATCGCAAGACAGCAAGCAATACACTTATCGATTATGTATGGTCCCCTTGGCGTCTACAGCAAGTGACAACGCAACCTTATGCGGCGTGATTCCCTGGAAAATCTATGACAAAACTCTCGGGGTCATAGCATTCATGTTCAGGCGTCCCTGCTATTTAAGAGGCGGAATATTCTGCTCAGACTTAGAAGTGAAATAATCAAGACATCTGAAAGATTGTATTACAAGAAGTTAATTCCTTAATTACATTGTTGGGGAAGTTGCATCCAGCAGGAGATCATCCTTTCTTGAATTGTACGTGAATCTTTATTTCATGTTTAAATATTGATTGTCACTTGTGTCGATTTCACATAGAAGTTATGACAGTATGTTAAGACACTAATCTGTGGGGAAATGGTCTGAAATTAGTTTGTGGAGACATTATCGTCAGACAATAATCTGTGAGGCATCCAAGTCTGACAACAGTCTGTGGGACATCCTAACAGACGCAAGACTGCTGGGAATCCTGGTCAGACACAAGTTTTTGTTGGACATTATGTTTAAATACAAGAAAAGGGGGGGGGGCATAGTGGTTAAACACTAGTCTGTGTGGCGTCGTGGTCAGAAATTAGTTTGTGAGACATCCTGTGATAATATTAGTAAGTAGGACATCCTGGGAAGATACTAGTCAGTAGGACACCCTGATCATATATTAGTCAGTAGGACATCCGGGGCAGATACTAGTCAGTAGGACATCCGGGGCAGATACTAGTTTGTGGGACATTCTGGTCAAACGATTAATACGCGAGATATTCTGGTCTCTGAAGGTAGATTGTGGGGCTCCCTTTTTTTTTTTTTTTTTTTTTTTTTTTTTTTTTAGCATATCCTTTTTACAGGACTTAGCTGTCAACACCAGCATCTTTCAGCTGTATGTTGATCTCTTGGCAAGATTACGCTCAGTAGTTTGCCATTGCTTTCTGAGCGGCCGGCTCAGTATCCCGCAAGTCACGAGCAGGGGTCGAACCGCCTCAGTTCTCGCTCCGCTACGAGACTCTGCGTGATAAACGGGATTACAGAGAGAAAGTGTTGTAACCCCACAGCCAGAGAGACCGGCTGGGGCTCCCTTGCATGAACTAAAATGTCGGGCATCCTGGTCATAAACTAGTTCGTGGGACATTCTTTTCAAACATCAGTCTGTGGGGCATGCTGGCCAACCAGTTTACCACAACGCGGTTCACCGTAAAAGAAATTCGTTTAGAGAGCAATTGATCTGGCATGCGAGTCAGGTGACCAGCCGAGAGGATCTGATTCTTAATTAGTAGAGTGTGGAAACTGGGCAAGGAAGCTCTTTCTAGGACTTCAGTGTCTGGGATCTTGTCTTGCCATTTAATCTTCAGTAGCTTCCTGAGGCAGACTGTGTGGAAGTGGTTTAATTTCTTTGCGTGTTGCTGGTAAACAGTCCAGGTTTCACAAGCATATAGCAGTGTGGATAATACAACTGCTTTGTAGACTTTCAGCTTTGTCTGCAGGCTTATCCATTCCAATTCCAATTCCAATTTTCAAAACAAAAATTCCAAATTCGGCCTCGTTCAACCTGCTTACTCAGCGTCGGTTATTGTTGAGGTCCGTGGTTTTTGTGGGTTCATTCACCCTGATTCTTGTCTTGTGAGTCCTATCTCGGACTAATTATGTTGGTTTGTGTCTGTGACGTCAGCTGGGGGAATCGGTCGGCGGCTATCCTTTGTGCTCATCTGTTCTTGTGGTATTCTTTGTTGGTGTAGGCTCCTGGCTCGTCTGGCTGTAGTCCTTATAAGGACTTTTTATTAGGTCTTTTAGTCTCCTTTTTTGTGTATTTTCTGTTGGAGCTTTTCGACGTTTCTATTTTCCTTCTTGTACTTTTTTTCATCTTACGAGTTTTAGCTTCTGCCATTTGAGTTTTTTCCTCCGCGCTTAGCCATGAATTTCTCTCTCCGTCTTCTATGTAGTACGAGTAGTCGGTATCCTGTTCCAAGCATATAGTTGGGTATTCTACCGGTCTCCTGAGTTTTTTTGCTTTCTTCTTTTCTCTTTCAATCCAGCATCTTTTGAATTCCTCGTGTCTGAGTTTCTCAATTCTTGCCGACTCTCGTAGCTCCTCCAAGGTAGAACACCGGGGACTCTCCGTGTCGTCCTCAGGGAGCTCGTCTTGGTTTTCTTCGGGTATCTGGCGAGATATTGTCGTGGCTGGATTGCTGGCTTTGTCTAGCGGTTCCGGCTTATTTCATTTCTGTCCCATAATTCTTGTACAGTCTGCCAAAGTTCGCGCTGGCCTTGGAGATTCTTGCATTCACTTCAACATCAATTGTGGCAGCTTGTGACACAGTGCTGCCAAGATAGGTGAATTTGTCTCCAACACTTGCTCTATGACCATTCACTTTGATATTCGGCACAGTGTGATTATTCCCTGGAGCTGGCTGGTACATAACTACAGTCTTCTCCAAGTTGATATTGAGCTCGAAATAGACACAGTCATATGAGAAAGCTGAAACGTTGTGTTGCCTGTTTGCTTCTAAATTAGCATATAGAGCGCAATCGCCAACAAAGTGAAGCTCTCTGACGGTGTTGCTGGTAGTTTTGGTTTTAGCTTTCAGCCTTCTGAGATTGAACAACTTTCCATCCATGCGGTAGTTGATGTCTATTCTAATGTCGTTGTTTTCGAGGACATTGCTCAGCATAGCTGAAAACATGAGGCGGAACAGTGTTGGTGCCAGGACACATCTTTGCTTCACTCCATTGGTGACAGGAAAGGGAAGACAGTTCATCATTTTCCTTGACTCCTGCCTGCATACGATTATAAACGTTATACCTCCTTCGACAGTCCACTGTAGTATGTTGAGTGTCCGGGGTGTTTAGTCAATAGCTCTTACCTTATCCGTCTGTGTCTTGACTCCACTGCACAAGGGAAGGTGACCACCAGTGGTCATGGGTGGACCCCCTCGAGGCAGGGGTCCCGGCACTACCACCGTCTGATGGGACTTCACGGGATTAGCACAATACTGATTTACTTTAATGTATGGCACGATGGAGTGATTGAGTTACCTTACACTGATTTGTCAAGCCTGTGGCTCAGTACATCCGACTTCGACACGCATTTTTCGGATGCGCTCTCCTTTGACTGTCCCCAGTCTACCTACAAGGCAGCAGGTTTGTGTGTCTCTTCGTCTGGTCCCTATCTCTTGACATGTCCGATATGGGAGACCCTACCAGTAGCTGTGCTACAGTCAGCATAGCTCTTTAGGTCATTGAAACACTCAAGCCTCTCTACCACGGTAAGGTGGAGACACGGCAGAGGGGATACAAATAAACAAACTGTGCTAAATGAGAGTAAGCATAATACACGTTATGTTGTGCTAAGAGACTACAAACATAGTTCACAGAATAAACTGTGCTTAGTGCGTACAAAACTAATTCACAGAAAAGAATTGTGCTAAATGTGTAAACATAATACAGAACAAACTGTGCTAAGTGTGTTAACATAATACAGAACAAATTGCAACTAAAGGAGCATTGTACAGGCCTCAAGGCGCATGGTGCTAGGCCCCTGTTTCTATAGACTAGTGGTCACTGTGTGGGGGATGTGGTCAGTGTCACGCCGGCCGCCTTGACTTCCACAGACATTTCTTGGTGCCCAATTGATCCTGGTTCAACCTGGAAAGCCATGTCATTTTCCAAATCCCGATTCGCCATTACGGGGATGGAACCCAGGACCAGCCTGCCGGCAAGCCTGTGTCTGAAGAATAAATAATAAAGTAATCGAGTAGAGCGGCTCGTCGTCATTTCTCCGGGCTTGACCGATCTGACTTCGTCTCTCTCTATATTCACAGTTTGCCGGGGGCATCTTACAATGCACGAATACCGTAGCTCCAACCGTGACCCCAATAGTCTCCAGAAAAAAAATGTATTTGTGCTCTCAACAACGCAATCCGGGGAGCGAACTCTTGGAACACTTAGCACAATTTGTTCTGTGAATTATGCTTACTCTCATTTAGCGCAGTTTGTTTATTTGATGGCGAAGCAAGCGGCTTAGCCACATCGCCATAGTACACTGCGCTAAGTGTAAAGCGATCACTTGTCAACTCTGTGAATGTTTCACCTCTGTGCACTTGTCAACTCTGAATGTGACCGCTCAGAACTTTCCTTCCAACAGGCGAATACAGAATACCTTCCTCTGCGAATACATTTTGGGGCATGATTTGTAATTATTAAAGGAAGCTAGCCGGACTCCGTGGCGAAAACTTTACGGACGCGATTCGATATGGCAGCAGACCGCCTTGCGCTGGGTTTTAACAAATTGTTATGGGAGCCGGTCGTTCAAAAAGCAATGGCAAACTACTGAACGTAAGCTTGCCAAGACAACAACAACAACAGCAGTAAAATTCTGGTGTTGACAGCGGATATGCCCAAAAAAAAAAAAATGGAAGCTTATTGCTGCAGACGTATATCTACACTGCCACCCCATGTCAACACACATATTACCAGAAGTAACTTTATAAATACTGCAATATTGTACATAATCTGGACTTGTACACTACTGGACTCAACTACTGTAGCCAGTGCAGTTTGGACAACTGGTCCAATTTTAGAACCTTTTCAAGCACTGCAGGAGAGTAAGAATTCTATCCTAAGAACATTGACATCATCTGGGAAATAATTTCACATACATTTTCATTCCTTCCTTCCTTCTCACTTTAAGACTGCGTGGTCTCGAGTTATGGTGTCCGCCTCTAGTGCTGGAGGTCCAGGGTTCAAGCCCCGGCGAGGGCCGTGATTTTTTAACGTGGACTTCTAGTAATAAAATTTTCCCTGGTCTCTGGGTAGTGAGATCGGACGCCGTGTGTATTGTTGCGCACGTAAAAAAATCTCTTCACAGTTGGAAATCTAAAAAGAGTAGCCTAACGGCGCTGCCCGGGCAAAATTTCGAGTTAAAAATCTACCCAAAGTATTTCACGATCGTCGCGGGTGCTACGCAGTTCGTGCACTAAGCTGAGTTTCTCCAGGAGGAGAACGGAGCACTTATGGGTTGTACCCGTGTGCCTTGATGTTGATCTAGCGACTAAACTAAACTATCTCACTTTAAGTACTTTAAATTCCGGTCCCCAGCATGGCGGTTAGGCATTGAACCGCTACGGCCTATGGAGTATTTATCTTTGTGGCTGCGGTTTGCATTTCGCATTTTCCTCATGTTGGACTGGTAGTATACGGTCCCGTCGCCCTGCTACTGAGTAAGTGCGTGGCGTGACTCTGTGAGCTGTGATATTCACGTGGAATGCTTTTACATGTCCGCTTTTGTTTGTACAGTGACCTGCATGTTCGGAACAATGGCTACCGGCTGTTGCTGAATTGACTGATTTGCCTTTTCGGTTCACGAGGGCATTTTTCAGGAGACTCCTGGGAGTCGGCGGTAGAGCTACGGAGTTTGTGCTTTATGCGACGCTTTCGGTGGGTCGCCCTGCGGATGTGAGAAACCCCGGGTCAATGAGGTCTTTATGGTGACTGCCGATTCCATCGATGATGAACTGTGGTTTTCGTGGAGAACATTTGTGTTGGCATTCTGGCGGCGGCATTATGCACAGTGTACCTTTGAGGGCTGTTAGATTGCCGAGACTCCTGTCTGTTCCACTTTTCACATTGGACAGTGGGAGCATTTTGAGTGATTTTAACTGGCACAGGAACAGAGCATATTGGGGACGACCCGTTGCGGTGAAGTTGGAACCTCAACTAATTAACTAACTAACTAACTAACTAACTAACTAACTAACTAACTAACTAACTAACTAACTTTAAATACCCACCGACAGTTGTGAATTTAATTCCAATGTTTGAGCTGTTATTTTCTTGTATTCAGAATCGCCGTTTCGAAAGCAGACATTTGTGTAATCGAAAGTGAGACATGGGAAATTCAAATTCCAAGAAAAAAACTGAGGTATGTGGTCATCATATTAACTGTTGTATTTGTACTTTTCTGTTCAAATATCATGTAGAGATCGACAAGCTTATTAGTTGCGTTAAATTTCAATTTATTTTGGTTATAAAAATTGTTGCAGCTGTTTCATCTAAAAACAATAATACAACTGTTTGACATACAGTCCGAATGTAAGGCTAGTTATGTTTTTTAACAGAATGGTGTGAGGCTGAGTGTATACATAGGTTGTGACGCTGGGTGTAATACACTAGTACAGATTGTGACTCTGAGTGCAATACACTACTCCAGGGGTGGGCAAACTTTTCGTGCGGAGGCCCGCATTGACAAATGTAAAGCTATTGGCGGGCCGCATATATATATATATATATATATATATATATATATATATATATATATATATATATATATATATATATATATATATATATATATATATATTTGTTTACAGCAACCTATAACAATATGTAATTATTAATTATTTATAGGTTATTAAGCAGTATAAATAACTAATTATTGCAATTTTATTTTACTTATAAACTTATCTTATATATAAATTAGGATGTGCGTATCTCTGTCTGTATGTATGTCCTTTATTTGTTCCACGAACGGCCCATCCGATTGAGATGAAATTTTCTACACGCCTTCCTTTCATTCCAGAGCTGTCAACTGTGATATTTTGTTAGTGTGAAATCGCCTGCTTACTCAGTATTATTTCATTTTTCATTTTTCATCATAATTTCATATATCTCAGGGGACCTAACTCTGTAAAAGTTATTTCAAGGGGCATAACTTTTCTGTATAACTTATAGTCATATTGTGGCATCGTTTTCAAAGATTTATAAACTCTTTGTCCATAGTTATGTACCGGCATATGAGTTATAATAAATAATGATACAATCTGTAAGGCATTTTCAAAGTTTTCATAAAAATGATGCACAATGCATAACATTGTAACTCATCTTTTTTTGCTTAAGAAGTTACTGTAGTCATGCAGGTGATTAGAAAGAGTTTTCATTAAAAATAATGGATGGTGTGTGGAAGAACGTCAGACAGACAGACAGACAGACAGACAGACAGATAGTCGGTAACGGGAACTTATATGACTACTTATATGAATTAAATGAGATGCTTCCCACCAGGGACTGGGCGAAGCCGGGCAGGGTCAGGCAGACAGATAGACAGACGGGAACTTATATGACTACTTATATGAATTAAATGAGATGCTCCACACCAGGAGCTGGGCAATGCCGGGCCGGGTCAGACAGACAGACAGACAGACAGACAGTCAGTCGGTAACGGGAACGAGAACTTATATGAATTAAATGAGATGCTCCCCACCAGGGTCTGGGCGAAGCCGGGCAGGGTCAGCTAGTACATTATATTTGAAAATATGGACAAAAACTTTTACTAATTTGTTAACACGATTTGACAACTTGTTATTATAACAAATATTCTTTATTATCTATCAAAGGCTTTAATTTAAACACACATCGACTACATTGTCTCTACAGTTGTTGATTTCTAATGAGATGTATGTAACTGCGTGCAAATGTTGACAATATTCTTGAAATCTGGAGCAAGTTTCTTGTTGAAATTCGCATGACAGCATGCAAGTTGCAGTCCGATAATAAAGACCTATTCTTAGATTTGTTGATCTTCAAGCAAGAGAATGCTTGTTCGCAAATGTATGTTGATCCAAATAATGATAAAAGTTTAGCTGCAAAGTTTTTCACGTTTGGAAATGATTCTTGTGATAAAGATTCATAGACATCCAGCAAACCATATGTCTTGAATTTCTCTTTCAGGTCATGATCTGCTTGTAAGTCAAGCAGCTCCAACTGTATGTCCTCTGTGGCTGTATCAGCTTTTGCACAAAAAGGTGAACTGAGAATATTGAACTATGGCTCTAATTTCTTGAAATCTTGGAATCTCCATCCAAATTCTTCAATCAATGCATCTAATTGGGCTTTGTATTTTTCAGTCATTTCACCAGAAATGGTTTCTTGTTTCAGCAAAGGGAAGTGACAAAATCTTTTTTCACTTGCTTGTCTGGAGAATAGTGAGAGTTTTTCCTGAAATGATTTTACATATACATACAATTCATGTGCAAACACACCATTGCCCTGAAGTTTGACATTCAGTTCATTTAACTTTTCCATAATATAAATGGCAATGTGTCTAACTGCCACACTTTATTGACAATGCTAGTATTAAAGTCACATGCAATGCCCTTCATCTCTAGGAACATCACTATTTCTTCTCTGAGTTCCCACACTCGCCTCAACACCTTGCCGAGACTCAGCCATCGAACATTGGTGTGGTTCAGGACATCGGAATGTTCAGTTTCCAAATCGTCAAGTAATGTCTTGAACTGTCTGTGATTAAGTCCTCTTGATCTGATGAAGTTGATGACACTGACAAATGGGTCAATAACATGCTTGATATTCAAAACAGTTTTACACAGACTTTCTTGATGAATCACACAGTGATGTGGTAATAATGTGTGGTCTGGATATTCTGCTTTAATCTTGTCACTTATCAACTTTACAAGACCTACATTTTTTCCAGTCAAAGCACGAGCTCCGTCAGTTGTAACACTTGCCATCTTGTTCCAAACCAACCCAGTTCTTTCAATACAGTTAGTAACAGAATTGAATATATCATGGCCTGTGGTTGTGTCTTTGAGTGACTCAACACTCAGTAACTCTTCAGTGAGTATGAAAGATATGTTTATTCCACATATAAATATCAATAATTGGGCAGTATCATGTACATCGGTACTCTCATCCAATGCAAGAGAGTACCACAAAAATTGTTTACTTGCATCTTGAAGTTTATGCATCAAATTGTCACTGATCTTGTCAACACGTCTAACCACAGTTCTCCTTGATAAAGTAATGTTGTCAAATCTGTTTTTATTTTTGTTCTGGAAACATAATGTTTGCTGCATCTAGCAAACATTCCTTGATAAACTCGCCATCAGAAAATAGCCTGTTCTGTTTTACAATTTTGTGTGACAGCACAAGACTAGCATCAGTTGCAGCATCTTGAATTGAAGACTGTTTAGTGAAAACAGTTTGCTGTTTCTCCAAATTTTTCACCAACTCAAGGCATTTCCTTTCCTTCTCTTCGGTTGTAAAATTGTATCCGAAATCTGAATGTTTTGTTTGATAATGTCTTTTTAAATTGTACTCCTTGAAGACAGCCACTGACTCACGACACAACAAGCAAACTGATTTGCTACCAACTTTTATAAAACAGTACTTAGTTGTTCTTGGATGTACAAGAGATACAGCATGCAGGGCGATGCGCTACCTTCTTGATTTTCCAACCATTGAAGAGAGAATACAAGTTTGCAGGGCACGCGCCTACCTCAGAATTAACGCAAACACACAACATCCACTGCAAAGTGAAATTAGGAAGGTGAAGGGCAGCAGGTTAAAAAGAGGACGGTCGTGGATGGGTCAAGCCGAAGACATTCTTCAACAGGTGTGTTCACTTGAGGACTTAGAACCTGGCGAGGAGTGGGTGCAAGTGCCAACAGACTTCTGCACATCCTTTTCAGTTTGCATCCAACTAGATAGAAAATGCAGAAAAGAAAATCCGGCTGCTGTTGAGGCTGAAGTACAAGCGATGATTTTCGAGAATTCGCTAGACGGTGACGCGGTCATCTACACAGATGGATCGGTCGTCCGACATGTGAGAAGCTCATGGGCCTTTACAGCTCGGGCCGGAGGGAGAATTGTGAAGGAGGACTCTGGTGCTTTCACTGAAACCACAAGTAGCCTGACCATGGAAGTCATGGCAGTAAGTAAAGCAATAACATGGCTCGAGACACAGACATTCACTAGGGCTTGTTTCCTTAGCGACTCAATGAACATGATCAAGAGGATAGAGGAGGGGTCGATCCGAAGAGAATGGTTGCTGCCTCTAAAGCGGTCTCGGCTGGCAAAGATTAGTTTCATCTTCGTGCCAGGTCATGCTGGAGTACAAGGAAATGAGCGGGCTGACAAGCTCGCAGGTGAGGCTACTGTGGAGGGCGGACGCGCCATGGACCAGGCTGACATTCTGAATGCTCTACGAGAAGTGAGACTTTTGCGAGAACCAAGTGATGACTGTGAATCTACAACAATGGCCAGACTGCGGGAGCAGCAAATTAAAAGACGGCTTGCCAAACAAGAACACTACGCAGGAAGCCAAAGAAGATTGATAAACCAACACAGAACTGGCGTCGTTAGCCGCTACACGCTGCGGGATTTGCTGAGGAGGGGATCCGAGCACTTATGGACTGAATGGTTCGATGTGCAACGAGGATGATCTGTCGACTAACTAACTAACTAGTACTTAGTTGTCCATTCATCATTAAAAACACGGCATTCATCTTCAATCTTACGTTTGTTATTGACACACATCATAACGGTACATGGAATTCTGTAAAATTTAACAAAATAACTTAAAAACGAATTAAACGTTTTTATTTCTAAAGCCCTCGCGGGCCGCATAAAATCACTTGGCGGGCCGCATGCGGCCCGCGGGCCGTAGTTTGCCCACCCCTGCACTACTCCATGGTGGGAGGCTGAGTGTAATATATTACACCTCGGTGTGGGACTTGTGTAATACACTACTCCATTGTGTGAAGCTGAGAATAAGACTTCACTCTAGAATGCGAGGCTGTTTGGCTATGCAGGATTCTCTTGCCTTGTGAGGTTTTGAAATGAAGATTGTGACCAAGGGTGACAATTACTGAATGCCGCGTTTATCGGGGACAATGAATCATCCCCCAGAAGGAGATAAAAGTTGATCATCATCGTCATCTAGTGCCTTGCAGCTGGCTTCTATTAGCATGCCTATCTATAAATTGCAATTTCCGAAGTGATGGATCAGTTCGTTGATTGACTGTCTTCCGTGTCATGATACAATACTGCCAAGAATCCTCTCACACTGTCTTCCTCTATCACTCTTCATGCAAATCTTTCCGTTTGTCACAACATGGTCCAGTTTGTGTCTTCTCATAATATGGCCAACGTACTTGGAAAGACAGTTGAGACACACTTTACTTTCTATCTGGCGCTCATTGTCACAAAGTCCCTGGGGTGAGGGGAGCAATGCTACACTATATACCGTGGGTTCAGTTCTGGGTATTGGGTACTTGAGTTCTGATCTACCTATCCCGCCAGTCTATGAACAACACTTTCTTACACTCTTCCTTTCAGTGAAATCCCTCTAACGCTCCATCCATAGGAGTTGACTCAACTCTGGTAGGAAAAAAACATATTAAACATTTATTATACACTAGGGTGTTACAACACATAAAGGTAGATAGAGGTAAGTAATAGACTTATCTATAGGCCAGATCAGCAGGATAGGTGTACGGCTATCATCCCCGAGCCGCGCCTGATTCGGTTCTGCAGTCTGCAATAGAAGGACTCTCACCCGGATGAGGCAAATCCTCCTCACGAATAGGACCGACTGTCGTAATAGTAGCTCAAGTTTTGGTACAACTGACAAAGTGCTGGTATCACTCGGTACTAACTCCTTGGATTCCCTCCCACGGAGTCTATATTGCCGCTGATGACGAAGTCACACATCAGATGGACTAATAGTTCACCCTATTCAGGTTAGCCCTTGGGTCTTTCACAATGTTCCAGTTCAGATTAAATAGGGCACCTGGGTTGACATACTCCTGGAACATTGAGTCTACGCACTTCATCATTGTATATATCACAGACACTGCTTAAATAGATAACACAGTCTATATACCACCGCTTCAAGTCTATGGAGTCACTACCACAGGTGTGTAGTCTATAATCCTTCGACTCAGGTATCAGTAGTCGCGCATAAGGTGACTAAAGTTCATCATAGCTGGCCATATATATATTTGGCCAAGTATCTTCACGGGCCCGTCTCTGGGCCATGGTAACCTGATATAATATCGGTAGATACATCGTTACCTTACTGATCACGAAGGTATGGTGTCTGGCTGATCATGGAATCGTGAAGTTTAGTTGTTGACTTGCAAAAACCATGGTAACTGTAACTCGCGCTTGTTAGTGTGACAAGATGGCTCGGGTACTGAGAGTTGACCACAACCGAGGTGTCTCTAGCACTCCCATGTATTCTAACCCCAGGGGTTGGACAGGTAGGTACACTGTTTACTCTGCTGTTGACCTCGTATTAGTTAATTATGTCTACAAGCCCCTCCAGATTCTAGACCCCCACTAGCTACCTACTCCCTTGGGACAATGAACAATTAGGCATCGTCCTAGACCACACTCAATAATTGTACAAAGAGTAAGTCAACATACACAAAGTTTATTCTACCCTTGAGAATATAGAACTGAATTAAACACCCTGACAGAATAATCTATTTACACAAGTAGAGTATAGAGTACAGACAAAATCAGAGATACGGCTCAAATCATCATCAGGCTGAGAAGTAGATTGGATGCAGATGTCCCGTCCAGTCGGTCCGCCACTCACCCGGCTTCCTTCCAGTGAGATGACTAGAACCTTGGAGACCACTCCGTCCCCAGAGCTTGGGTTGACAACAAGAGGAGTTAACCCCTGGACCACAATCACTGGACGAACTGCAACTCAATCACTTCCTAATGAGTCACTGTTAAAGTCACTACACAGTTCTCTGTAGACAGCCTGGCTGTGAGACCCTACTCCTTGAGGTGACCCCAGTTACTCTCGACGTCAATAAATGTCTGTAGCCAATGACCACTCTAATGGTCCCTCAATAGTAGCACGTACCCCTGGTTGGGTAATAGTATATTTCTGCTGATAATTCACTAGATTCCTATGAGAAAAACATTTCACCGTTCATAGACTCTCTAGTTTTAACGTCTCTGTCCTTGTCTTGCGATGATCGGTCTTTAAGCGAATCATGATATACTAGGCACTTTTAAAGAGGTAGTTTGCCGTTGCTTTCCTCTATGGCAGTGATCTTACTGATCGGTGACCGCAGCCATTGGCTCAAGTAGAGCTCTTCTGCCTGCCGTCGTATAATTCGAGGCCATGACCCACAATATCTGTCGGCTGCCCTCAAAATTACATCCACCACCTGCCTTCCGTGGCTTCTTTTGAAAACTTCCAATAAAAGGAACACAATATAACATCACATATTCCACAGGGAAACACTATTCACGGGGAATCCAAAGGAAATCACACGAAATCCAATGAAAAACCACAAATATCGTCCCTCCGAAAAGTAACGCTTCATCCTGCCGCCATTTTAACAGACTCGTAGAGTGGGCAAAAGAACAGGAAATGATTGTAGGAAACACCTGGTTCAAACAACACCCTAGAAGATTATGGACATGGAGGAGTCCAGATAGCAGGATTAGAAACCAGATTGACTACATTCTGATTAGCAGAAGATTTAGAAACGCATTAACAATAGCAAAAACAGTTCCCAGTGCTGATTGTTATAGTGACCACAGATTACTCACAGGAACATTGAGGATAAAGTTGAAGAAAGTCAAGTATATAACAGGAAACACTAAATATGATTTATGTACATTGAGTAATGACAAGGAAATACAAAACAAATTCAACATAGAAGTACAGAACAGATTTGAAATTTTGTCCGATCTAGAGATCCTATTCCAGGATGTGGATGATCAATGGGAAACGTTGAAGAATTCAATCAATGTGGCTGCAGAAACAACTATTCCAAAATTAAAGAAGGTGGGTCGTAAGAAATGGATGACTGCAGAAATTTTACAACTCATGGAAACAAGAAGACTCAACAAAAATAATTCTGTCAAATATGAAGAAATTCACAGACAAGTCAGAACATTATGTAAGAAGGCAAAAGAAAAATGGCTTGAGGAAAAGTGCTCAGAAATTGAAAGCCAACACAACAGTCAAAATACCAAATTAGTGCACAAAAGAATTCAGGAACTTACTAATAAAAGAACAAGTACATCAACAGGCTGTCTAAAAACTGAAGATGGCAAAATCATAATAGAAAAAGACCAGATTCTACAGGTATGGACAGATTATGTGAAACAACTTTATGATGATAACAGAGACGAACAGTATGATATTAGATTTAACAATGAAGGACCGCCAATTTTGGAGATGGAGGTTCGAAATGTTCTTAAGCATATGAAAGCTGGCAAGGCCCCCGGTGCAGATAACATCACAACAGAAATGATTAAAGCTTTAGAAGAATTTGGACTAGAGCAAGTCACCAGACTGCTGAACACATTATATGATACTGGAGATATACCTCCAGAATTATGTAACTCTATATTTATTGCAATCCCAAAGAAATCAGGAACCTTGGAATGTGATCAACACAGAACAATTAGTATAATGAGTCACATCACAAAGATTTTGCTAAGAATTATCATGCAAAGAATGAGGAAGAAGATACAACCTGAAATAGGGGAAGAACAATGCGGGTTTGTAGAAGGGAAGGGAACAGTAAATGCTGTGTATATGCTGCGAACAGTTATTGAACGTGCTATAGAAGTAAACAAGGATATACATCTTTGCTTTATCGACTATACAAAGGCTTTTGATAGCGTTAGACATGTCAGCATGGTGGATATGCTTGCAGATTTACAAATTGATGGGAAAGACATTAGACTTATAAAAAACATATATTGGAAACAACAAGCTGCAATAAGGATTGATAATGAAGTGGGACAGTATCAGCCAATTAAGAGAGGTGTTAGGCAGGGATGTGTAATATCTCCAGATCTTTTTTCCCTGTACAGTGAAAATATTTTCAGAAATGTAGAGGATATAAATGGAATCAGCATTGGAGGACGAAACATCAATAACATTAGATATGCAGATGATACAGTATTGATTGCAGACAATCCGCAGGACCTGCAACAATTAGTAGATGCGGTTGTTGTACACAGTGAGCAGCTGGGGTTAGAATTAAATTGTAAAAAGACTCAGGTTATGGTCGTCAGTAGGAAGGAAGAAGTGCCTCAAAGTAATATACTAGTAAATGGAAATATTCTTCAACAAGTGAATCGGTACAATTATCTTGGAACAGTTATAACATCTGATGGGAGATGCCTTGAAGAGATTAGAACAAGAATCGCCATGGCGAAAGTAGCCTTTAGCAAGATGAAAAACATTCTGACCAATAAAAAGATGTCAATTGAAACGAGAAAAAGAGTGTTGAGGGGATACATAGAGCCTGTTCTTTTGTATGGATGTGAAACTTGGACAATGAACAGTCAAGCTGAAAGGCATCTGATGGCTGCAGAAATGTGGTTTCTGAGGAGAATGCAAAGAATACCATGGACAGACAGAAAAACCAATGACCAAGTACTACAGGAGACAAATGAACAACGTAAACTGATTAGAGAAATTAGACGTAGACAGTCAAAATTTTTTGGACATGTTATGAGAAGAAATGGATTGGAGAACTTAGTGACAACTGGCAAGATCGAAGGGAGCAGACCAAGAGGAAGACCGAGAGGAAAATACCTGGATGGCTTGGCCACATGGCATGGACGAGACAGGAACACTGAGCTGATCCACGACACTGGTGATCGAGTGAAATGGCGAGTCATGACCGCCCACGCTTTCCGGCATGGCACATGATTGATTGATTGAGACTCTCTAGTTACACCATTTGGATCACGCCCCTATTTCACACTTTGTGGCAACAATGTATACGTGTGTCATGGAACTGCTGAGAATTCACCTGGTAAAACTCCCAAAAGTACAGTTCCCGAGTTCCTGCAAGCTTCCCAAAAGTCAAGTTCCCCATTTTCGTCAGCCTAGAACAGCCGACCTAGTATATGGGATACAACCGAGGTAATAATGTACCCCACGCAAGGGCGATTAGTGGCCCTTGATTTCTAGACGATTCGGGTGAGTGATGCTCAACCCAACCAGATCCGGTAAACGCATGCGCAATAACCTTCTCAGAACAAAGACAGGCTCAGTTGAGATCCGGCCTTGCTAGAGAGAAGTGGTGTTGGGACGACTGTGTTAATTCGTAAAAAGGAAAGAGGATTTCCATGTCTTGTTGTTTGTCGAAGAAAACTGACATAACGTCCAGTGTTGGGACGGGATCGCCTCAATTCTGAATGCACAGTTTGTCTTAAGGTACGTTAAACATATTTAGGTAAATAATGTGTGTCGATAACGCGTTGACCCGAAGCTGCTCGACCGCATGTCCCACCCGGCGCACAAAGGTCAGTCAGGGGTGAATATGTGGGCTTGTGTTTTCCGCTACAGGGGGATTTCCCTGTATAATCTATTTATTTCCTGGATCGAATCTCGAGCTCCGGGAAACCTAGTGTATAGTGGGTAATCATAAAAGAGAACCAGGGAGAGGGGCTACCTCCGAAGGAGGAGAATTGGGTTGCCACCGGCCCTCCTTCGGGACCATTATGTCTCTAGGTACTTTTAACCTACTAACCTGGTGTATTGTGTCATTCGAAGTCATTTCAGGACGGAATTAGTTCGCAGACACTCTGACCAGATACACAGCCCTACCCTAGACTGGTTCGAGAAAGAGAATGGTTCAGCCAGCACTTGTTAGGACCCAGACCTAGATCATCTTCGGCAGTGGATCCTGGTCTATGAGGCTGCCAGCCTGGTCAGGGCGACACCGGCCTATACTGAGTACACATAGGTAACGTGTAACCCCTGGTGGTAAGTCTGAGTCACGATATTCAAAGATGGTGTTGTCTGTGGCAGGTTTTACCTTCTGAGAGACTTAAGTGACGGGACCAGAGGAAGATGACTTGGTGTAGGCGGCAAAATGGCTGGCTTACCTACGTGTCGTAAAGTGATGCTTCTACACCACCCCACGGGCCGCGAAGTCACTACACCACAGGCCAGTCTCCGTCTCAACTGTTAAATGAGCTTCAGTCAGTCCACCAAGTATTATGATGGCTGCTCACGGGCGAGTATAGTGTCCTCGTGTCTGTGATCATGTTGACATTGTGACCCACTGGCCTAACGAGTAGAGAACTACATTGCCCTTCACTTCAGGATGGCCTGATGTTCCGGGAACAGTCTACTATTTCGTACTATGAACCTTAGTAACATTCATTAAAGGGTCACCCCCTCCCAGTATTGCCTTTGAGAGAAAGAGTCCACTTGACGTGTGCCAACTTTCAACGCTTATAGTCCCAGTTATACCCATCTTGATCCCATAAGAGACCACTATCTATTTCCAGAACTTTGACATTGTTATATGGTGGTTGCCTAGGACCGTTGTTTAACACTGGCCTTATCAGTGAATCTTGAGTGACAGGTCTTCAGAACTGCCCCAGGGATGTTAGTCCAAAGTCATCCCGTGCCAACTCGGAGTCACCACATCGACGTGTTAGTCAGTCCAGTGGAGTCTACACCTCGGCAGAGACAGTCTACGCCACGTGTGCAGATGAGTGACCTCTTTAACCTTGTGGTATCGTACACAGTGTACAGTGATGAGTGAGACGGCCTGAGACTAATCCAAATAGCCGTATCTTCTATCTCCTGGCGGTTGCCAGTATTCTCTCATGGACATTTTCATTGTTGTCATTCATCTTGTACATTATATCATCTAGTCAGTATGTGTAGATACCAGAGTTGTGTAATCTGTTCTGGATGCGAGGTGAAATAGGTACATTCCCGCGGTTGATAGTGAGAGAGACAGGAATGAACGGGCTGGTGGGGTCTGTAGACTGAGATTTATTGCATTCCCAGAGTGCCTCTATCCCGTTATTAAGGTGTGATAGTATCCTCCCCTCACCCCAAGGGAATACCATTCATTATTTGGGGGATCGTCCGGGATATTTATGAGACAGCTCTGGTGATTATGGTTAGGACTTTTCATTCCTAGTATCTCTATTCAGGTCTACATAGGTCTGTGGTCCTGTTTCTTCTCTTGACAAAGACAGATTGATTTGTGGTGTGTTGTGACGTCATATATAGATTAGATAGATTAGATTTAATGTATTGCATATCTATATATATTGCCTTATTTACCTATCACTCACACTACTAACATATACTCTCTAAGTATGGGATCCACCAAATTAAATGTGGATGAAGTGCGGGCAACCGACGAAGGAATGGGCCTGACTGGCACTGCACTATCAGAGTATATATAAGGGGTTGAGACAGACTTCCGTCAGGAAGAGAGAGAGAGAGAGAGAGAGAGAGAGAGAGAGAGAGAGAGAGAGAGAGAGAGAGAGAGAGAGAGAGAGAAGACAGCAAGATACGGAGGATCGAAGGATGGCCTTGGAGTTGAAGAAGTTCGAAGCCGAACAAGCCGCTAAGACGTTCGACGCCGAACAAGCCGCTAAGAAGTTCGAAGCCGAGCAAGCCGCTAAGAAGTTCGACGCCGAACAAGCCACTAAGAATTTCGAAGCCGAGCAAGCCGCTAAGAAGTTCGAAGCCCAACAAGAGGCTCAAAAGCGAGAGCATGAGTACCGCATGTGGGAACTCGAGCTCAGGGCACAATCAAGTAGGGATACTGAAGGAGTAGTAGGAGGGTCTTCACTCCCTGGTTCACCAACCTTAGGTTGACATGGTTATCATGCCATGAAGTTTCCTCTACCGATTTTTGAGGAAGATAAGGAAAAGATAGATCATTTATTACATAAATTCGAGGCTATGTCTGTCGCCATGGGTCTCGATCGTGACAAGTGGTGTCTGAAACTGTCCCAGGGGTGCGCGGAACCGCTTACGAGGTCTACTCGCGTTTACCGGCGGGACACGAGAATAATTATGACGAACTGAAGGCCACGCTACTGAAACGTTTCGAGATGACGTCGCATACTTACCGCAAGAAATTTCAAGCAGCGAAACGAGAGCCGGGTGAGTTATTTGCAGCGTACGGCAACTGTCTTAGATCCTACATCCATAAATGGATGGACTTAGCCCAGTTCGCACACGATTACGACAGTCTCGAAGAACTGATGATCGTCGACCAGATGAGGAAGCATATTTCGAAACCGATCAAAGAGTTCTCGGGAGAACAAGGGGCGGAAAGATTAGAGGTAGTAGCCAAAATGGCAGAACGATTCGTCGAGGTGCATGGGGAAGGTGGGGAAACCCATCCCTCCATGGGTAAAAGTCAGGACAAGGCTGACAAAAAGAAACTGAAGAACTCTCATGCCAAGAAGGTAGAATCTTATGAGAAATCCTCTGACCAGAGTCCAGAGAAGTCGAAGGATGGGAGCAAGAACCCACCTAACTCTCCACCGAAACGGAAGTGGAGTGAGAAGTGGTGTTCGATTTGCATGTCGCACTCGCACAATACAAGAGACTGCAGATCGAAGGCTAAGAGCTCACACTTCGCGGCCTGCCTAGTGGCTACAAAGGCATTTGCCACCTAAAAAGGTCGAGGTCGTCGAAGAGACTCTGGATCAAGAGAGGCCACCTGTGGTCGAACTGATCGAAGTCAACAGCCAGCAGGTTGAGTGTCTTTATGACACTGGCCTAGACGGGGAAGCCGTCATTGCCGCCAGTCTAGTGCGGCCAGATCAACTCACTGTGGAGAGCATCGAGATACAGCCGGCTATGAAGAGTGCTGTAGTCATGACGTTACCAAACTCTAACATAGAGATTAGGTCGAGATACGTCACGAGCATCATTCCAGCTGCAGTATTACTTGATCCCCTATATCCCGTGATCCTGGGGAGTAAATATGTATTTCTAGGATGCCGAATGAGCCAATCTACCTAGGCGACATACATACCTGTGCCATCACGGGGAAAGACGAGGCAAACGCAACCAGCTTGAAACCCTAGCTAGGGGATTTGCACACGGCCCAGAGCAAAGACGCGACACTACGTCCTTACTACACGAAGCTGCAGAAAAGTGCTGACCATCCGCAACGGGGCCAGTACTATCTGAAGAATCGGCTGCTCTACCGGAGAGCCGGAAGGGGAGATGAACTGCACGGGCAGTTGGTGGTCCCGGCGGACTACCGTCTCCCAATTCTTCAGAGGGGACACACCATATTCGGTAGTAATTTATCCGAGAGTTGACAAATGGGTGTCAGAGCGACACTGCAGCGGATTTCCGGTCAGTATTACTGGCCAGGAATGACTGGCGATGTACGCCAGTTAGTAAAGTCTTGAACAGAGTGCCAGAAGGCTGCACCCACGAAGTGGACTAAGACTAAATTAGGTCTTAAGGTGGGAGATAGAGTATTATTGTGGGGTCCAGGCAGGACCAATATGCTCGAGGTAGGATGGCAAGGACCTTTTCCCGTGGTCAGGGTAGTGTCCAATACCAACTACGAGATCCGGATCGGAGGAATTTTGAGAATTTTCCATGCAAATCTCCTGCGGAAAAACGAGGAGAGGTCCGGTGACAAATCTCCGCACCTGTCGGCGATGTCAGTCAATAGTAACCAAGTTCGGAAGGGGTCGGTAACGTCGGATCCGGCGCGAGATACCCTGGACTCCAACCGACGATCGGCTGACTGGCCCCGCTATCAAAAGATATGGCCAGGGAAAACCGAGTCCAGAGGGTTTTGGGAAGACTATACCGTCCATCGAGGACGATACCGCAGATCCCGAGACATGTGTGTTTGGGAGACATAGTGGTAGTGACGACACTGGTACCGTCGGTAAGGGAAGATCCGTCGGTATTGCACCCCATTGTGTACGAACGTCGGAAGGTCGTCCGGCCGAACGTAATGACTTGACAGGCAGGCGCGGTTGTCGATCACGGATATGAGACGGGCTGTCCAAGTTACCGCCCAAATTGATAGGGAGGTTGTATCATTGAGGGTACAGGCAGACCATAAACCTTTGAGGGTCTTGGTCACCTCCCATAAGCTCAACGCGTGCTTGAAGCGTTGGTTGTTGTTGCTTCAGCCCTACACTTTTACGGTGGAATACATTCCCGGTAAGGAGAATGTTGGGGTTGACATTCTGTCTAGGCATCCAGTCCCAAAGGCAGAGGACAAGTTTACTAGGAGTGAATATCCAGCAGAAGACAGTCGACACGGTCAACTCTCTTAAGAGGGAGCCTATGTCATGGGACTGCTGAGAATTCACCTGGTAAAACTCCCAAAAGTACAGTTCCCGAGTTCCTGCAAGCTTCCCAAAAGTCAAGTTCCCCATTTTCGCCAGCCTAGAACAGCCGACCTAGTCTAAGGGATACAACCGAGGTAATAATGTACCCCACGCAAGGGCGATTGGTGGCCCTTTACTTCTAGACGATTCGGGTGAGTGATGCTCAACCCAACCAGATCCGGTAAACGCATGCGCAATAACCTTCTCAGAACAAAGACAGGCTCAGTTGAGATACGGCCTTGCTAGAGAGAAGTGGTGTTGGGACGACTGTGTTAATTCGTAAAAAGGAAAGAGGATGCCGTGTCTTGCTGTTTGTCGAAGAAAACTGACATAACGTCCAGTGTTGGGACGGGATCACCTCAATTCTGAATGCACAGTTTGTCTTAAGGTACGTTAAACATATTTAGATAAATAATGTGTGTCGATACCGCGATGACCCGAAGGTGTTCTACCGCATGTCCCGCCCGGCGCACAAAGGTCAGTCAGGGTTGAACATGTGGGCTTGTGTTTTCAGCTACAGTGGGATTTGCCTGTATAATCTATTTATTTCCTGGATCGAATCTCGAGCTCCGGGAAACCTAGTGTATAGTGGGTAATCATAAAAGAGAACCAGGGAGAGGGGGCTACCTCCGAGGGAGGAGAATTGGGTTGCCACCGGCCCTCCTTCAGGACCATTATGTCTCTAGGTACTTTTAACCTACTAACCTGGTGTATTGTGTCATTCGAAGTCATTTCAGGACGGAATGAGTTCGCAGACACCCTGACCAGATACACAGCCCTACCCTAGACTGGTTCGAGAAGGAGAACGGTTCAGCCAGTACTTGTTAGGACCCAGACCTAGTTCATCTTCGGCAGTGGATCCTGGTCTGTGAGGGTGCCGGCCGGGTCAGAGCGACACCGGCCTATACTGAGTACACATAGGTAATGTGTAACCTCTGGTGGTAAGTCTGAGTCACGATATTCACACATGGTGTTGTCTGTGGCAGGTTTTACCTTCTGAGAGACTTAATTGACAGGACCAGAAGAAGATGACTTGGTATAGGCAGCAAAATGGCTGACTTACATACGTGACGTGAAGTGATGCTTCTACACCACCCCAAGGGCCGCGAAGTCACTACACCACAGGCCAGTCTCCGTCTCAACTGTCAAATGAGTTTCAGTCAGTCCACCAAGTATATGATGGCTGCTCACGGGCGAGTATAGTGTCCTCGTGTCTGTGATCATGTTGACATTGTGACCCACTAGCCCAACGAGTAGAGAACTACATTGCCCTTTACTTCAGGATGGCCTGATGTTCCGGGAACTGTCTACTATTTCGTACTATGAACCTTAGTGACATTCATTAAAGGGTCACCCGCTCCCAGTATTGACTTTTAGAGAAAGAGTCAAATTGACGTGTGCCAACTTTCAACGCTTATAGTCCCAGTTATACCCATGTTGATCCCATTAGAGACTACTATCTATTTCCAGAACTTTGACATTGTTATATGGTGGCTGCCTAGGACCGTTGTTTAACACTGGTCTTGTCAGTGAATCTTGAGTGACATGTCTTCAGAACTGCCCCAGGGATGTTAGTCCGAAGTCATCTTGTGCCAACTCAACTCGGAGTCACCACATCGACGTGTTAGTCAGTCCAGTTGAGTCTACACCTCGGCAGAGACGGTCTACGCCACGTGTGCAGATGAGTGATCTCTTTAACCTTGTGGTATCGTACACAGTTTACAGTGATGAGTGAGACGGCCTGAGACTAATCCAGATAGCCATATCTTCTATCTCCTGGCGGTTCCCAGTATTATCTCATGGAAATTTTCATTGTTGTCATTCATCTTGTACATTATATCATCTAGTCAGTATGTGTAGATACCAGAGTTGTGTCATCTGTTCTGGATGCGAGGTGAAATGGGTACAGTCCCTCGGTGGATAGTGAGAGAGACATTAATCCACAAGCTGGTGGGGTCTGTAGACTGAGATTTATTGTATTCCCAGAGTGCCTCTATCCCGTTATTAAGGTGTGATAGTATCCTCCCCTCACCCCAAGGGAATACCATTACAATGTGGACAAGAATTTATTGTCCGATATACCTGATAACACTTTCACAAGTCACAATACGTAAGCTGGTGTAGGTCTCATCATGACCTGCCACTACAGCTGCCGTAGGTACCACACAAGGTTATGTGCTAATCTCTGCTTTAAGTTTCCGACGTTTAGGCGGAACCACAATAAACTTGGACATGATGAGCTCCCAGAGCTGAGAGTACCCCAACTTGATACACCTCACTGGGTAAACATAGCCACATCATTCCGTATAAGTCTATTGTCTCTTATACTTAAGCGTGATTGCTTAGGTTGCTGAACCTCTCATTGCTGAAATAGAGCATGTTCAAACTCAGAAAAAGAAACAAACCATCATGTCCCACATGTGCAATTTCAGGGCACTGGAATCAACTTGGTGATAATCATTCAGTCAAGATGATTCACCCTTTCGCATGGTGTGGCGTGGTAAGTAAGTGGATCTACCCTTGGCTGGGGGTTCATAGACAAAGCTAATGGTCGATGTCTGGGGCAGGAGAGCCTGGCATATGATACCACAACATCCAGCTTAAGAATGGAAGTGAGGCAGTCACTGCGGCTCTCCGCTGGATGGAGAATACGACACACACACACACATCGTGATTGTAACTGACTCAAAAAGCATGCTGACGAGTGTGAGGACGGGCAGACTTCGCTCGGAGTGGCTTGCTTCTCTTCGTAGGTCACGGGTGACAAGCATCGCCTGGATCTTTTCTCCGGGGCATGCCGGTGTGCTGGGAAATGAACAGGCGGACAGATTGGCTGGCTCTGCAGAACTTGGTGGAGTATTGATACATGACAAGGCAGACGTGGTTGCGGCCTTGTGGGAGCAAGTGCACACCTCGGAGGAGCAAATGGATTACCATGGTCTGGCAAGAATGAGACAACGAGGAGTGACGAAGGGATCTGGCCGAGGCTCAACGCTCAGAGGAAAGGCGAGACGGCCTTATAATCAGATTGCTACTGGTACTATTAGTGTTGGAACTCTTCGCTGGCTGCTGAGGATGGGAACGGAGCACTTATGGGAATGCCCCGAATGATGTGATGTCGATTCCTAAATCAATCAATCAATCAATCAATCCAGCGAATCTGATTCTTCATTAGTAGAGTGTGGATACTGGGCAAGGACGCTTTTTCTATGACTTCAGTGTCTGGGATCTTGTCTTGCCATTTAATCGTCAATAGCTTCCTAAGGCAGACAGTGTGAAAGTGGTTTAATTACCTAGCGTGTCGCTGATAAACAGTCCAGGTTTCGCAAGCATTTACCAGTGTGGCTAATACAACTGTTTTGTAGACTTTCAGCTTTGTTTGCAGGCTTATTCCATTTATGTCCCGTATATTATTATACAGTTTGCCAAAGGCCGCGCTAGCCTTGGGGATTTTTGCATTCACTTCGTCATCAATTGTGGCAGCTTGTGACACAGTGCTACCAAGATAGGTTAATTTGTCCACAACACTTAGTCTATGACCATTCACTTTGATATTCGGCTAGTAAATAACTACAGTCTTCTCCAAGTTGATATTGAGCCCAAAATTGGCACAGGCATATGAGAAAGCTGAAACATTGTGTTGCATGTCTGCCTCTAAATTGGCATATAGAGCGCAATCGTCAGCAAACTGGAGCTCTCAGACGGTGTCGCTGTTAGTTTTGGTTTTGGCTTTCAGCCTTCTGAGATTGAACAACTTTTCTTACATGCGATAGTTGATGTGTATTCCAATGTCATTGTTCTCGAAGGCTTTCGTCAGCATAGCTGAAAACATGAGACTGAGTAGTGTTGGTGCTAGGACAAATCCTTGCATCACTCCATTAGTGACAGGAAAGGGCTCAGACAGTTCAACATTTTCGTGTACTGTTGCCTGCATACCATCATGAAATAGCCCCACTATTTGGACAAATAATTGTGGACAGCCATATTTCACTTCAATCTTACAGTCCTTCTTTGCTGAAAATATCAAAAGCCTTAGTAACGTCTGTAAAACTGGAGAACATTTTGGAGTTCTGTTCCTGATATTTCTCTTGCAGCTGCCCTGCAGCGAAAATCATATCAACAGTTCTTCGGTCTTTTCTGAAGTCACACTGACTTTCAGGAACAAGACATTGATCAAGATGGGCCGTGAGGCGACTGAGAAGAATTCTGGCGAGTATCTTCCCTGCAATTGAAATCAAGGAGATGCCTCGGTGGTTGTCACAGGATTTGCGGTTTCCTTTTCGTTTGTAAAGGTGAACTATTGACGCGTCCTTGAAATCTTGTGGCATGGTCTCGTTCACCCATAAGTTTGTAAAGACTTGGTGAAGCTGCTCTGTTAGGACCGGCCCACCTGCCTTGTATATCTCAGCTGGGATGGAGTCAGGACCAGGCGCCATACCACTGGAAAGTTGGTTGATGGCTTTGTTTACTTCCACTATGGTTGGCAGGTCATTAAGTGTATCATAAGTGGGAACTTGAGGAAGGAAGTTGATGGTTTCATCATCGAAGAAGGATGTTGCATTTAAGATGTTGTTGCAATGCTTTGCTTAGCCTTGAAGGATTTCTTTCTTATAGGTGACCAAAGTTCCCCTATCTGCACTGAGGAGGGGAATTATGCCTGATAATGTAGGACCATAGACAGCTTTAAGTGAGTCGTATAAGTTTTTCATATCATGTCTGTCAGCTTTGCTGCTCAGCCAGTAGTCCCGCATGTGCCGAAGTTTCTGCTGCACATCTCTCCGAAAAAGCAACTAAATTAAAAGCAACTTTTTTATGTTGACTTCGGGTCATTCAAATGTGCCTTCAGGAGAAGATGTTTCTCGGCCAGCGATTGATTGATGTCTTCGGAATTTTCATCAAACCAGTCTTTATGCTTTTGGGGAGGATAAGGGGGGGGGGGTGTCACGAAAAATAAACTTGTTAGTTTCGATTGATGGCAAACAAGACCCGACATTCGTCTGCAAAAACAGTCAACCCTTTGATGTTGTATAGACTGGGAAAAATAAGTCGCGTCAAGATGTCTACACAAAGTCGGCATTTTGTTATGATGTGGGTTGTTCGAGAAAGGAAGAATAACGCCAGACAGCTGCCAGGGCGGTTGTTAGCATTTGAAGTGGTAGAGGGAATGTCTGGCCAGACGTCGGATGGAGTCTTGTGATGTGGAGAAGGTCTCTAGATCACAGACAGGAGACAATTTCCCAGATGAAAGGGGACACCAGTCAGATGTTCACATTGAGTTGGGAAAAAAATTAAGAGAAAAACAACTTCTCGACGCCGATGCGTCGAGACTTTTTGGTGACGTCACTCAAGCCCGACTTAAAACCCGTTGCAGTAAACAAGTGGAGTTAGTCGACCAAGATTTCTGAAGTTTGAAGGATCGGTGCAGTTTCCGAGTTGTGTTTTAGAAAGAGACTATAGTGTCACGGGAAACTGTTAGTTTAGTGATTCCTTGATAACTTACATATAAAATTGCAATATATGAGAATGGAAAATTATGGACCGTGCGTCAGAATAACAATCAAGCCTTCAGTTTGAGCGAGGACGAAATGTAGGTTATTGACCGACTGGTATAAAATAGGATACAGTGTGAGGAGTCATTGACCAGCGATGTTAACGGACAGAACGACGCGGAGACTTCGGGAACGGGAAAACGCACGAAGACGGTGATCAAAGAGTTAGGACTCTTTGAGGTACGAGCGTAGGGGAAAACGGGGAATAGCGGAGAAGACAACCGGGAGATGCCAGGAACGTATACGTGATTTCACAGACTCTTGATGTGAAGGAAACGGCAAATGCGACTGTTGATGTATGAACATCAAACAATAACGGAGAATGGGAGGCCCAATATAAATAGTATAAACTGGGTTTTCTGTTTTAGTGTGTGCTACCAAACGGGACGGAAAACTGGATTTATGTATCCTGAAATAGTAAAGAAATCATCCCTTATTGTTTAAAGACGAGGGGATAGAAGTGCTTATGTGCTGATAGACTTCAATTCTTGGATTAACATAAATTATATATATATAAGGTTCCAATACACCTCCTGACATATCAGAAAAGATAGACAGTCTCGTCTCTTGTACAGAGAAAGCTTTGTTGATAAACCAGGGAAAGGACTTTCAATTTATAAAGGCACTTCACTTGTGCAGAGAAAGTTTAGAAAACCATGGAAAGATATGTCATTGTAAAAAGGCAGGATGACCTAGAACTGAAAATATTGACACTGTAAATTAATATAAAGAAACAAATGCATAATTCACGAAGAGTTTCCATGCGTAAAAAAAAAAGGTGTTCATAAACTAAAAGAAGACCGTGTGTAGAATGTTTACAGTAACAATAGACAGTGCTGGACAGTAGCGATGTGTTTTCCATGATGGATTTATTAACTAAATAATAATTAAAGAAAACTCGGTCTAGGCATAAGACTTACCGTGATCACATTAATTTACGGAGATCCAGCGGTGAACAGTTTTTTCAATAACGGATTTACCTCCAGACTCAAGCAGAACGGAGCATAAAGGGTGAGAGCTGTCCAGTTATATGTGTGACGTCTTGTTGCATGGCCGTATGAAAACGGGAGAAAGTATACGGCACATACGAATTCCAGAGTCCTATCTTGCACTCACACTAGCAGACACTACCAACTACATATACACATTCAATACATACAGCTGACATAGTTTTCAACAATAAACATTTTATTAATTGTTGGAGGAAACTGTTGTCAGGGTATGTTATGAAGGATTAAGAGAGAGAGAGAGAGAGAGAGAGAGAGAGAGAGAGAGAGAGAGAGAGAGAGAGAGAGAGAGTGAATGGAAGACAGAAAGGAGGAGTGTAGACAAGAGTCATACAATAGTTCCAATAGTAGAAGGATATTAAAGGTGTGCTTGTCGAGTCCACTTTCCTCCAGGGACGACAAGCGACATATAGTGTCCATGTGTTTATCATTATCGGCAGACATAGATCCAATCGGGGATTGCATAGTCTCAATCTGCAACCGGAAATAGGCATATGGTATTCTATTAATCATATCTAACTTAGAGTATGATTAGGAATAGAGTACAGTACTGTGAGGTGATATAATGTATTATAGGTGTGGTAATACAATGTATTATAGGTGTGGTAATACAATGTATTATAGGTGCGGTGATAGAATGTTCTATAAGAGCGGTGCTAGAAAGTATCATAGGAGTGTCGGCACTAGTATCCTATTGTGTCGCTTTAACTACCTTGTGTGATATATCATTTTACTCAGGGAGTTGAGGACAATGTAGTGGGATAATAATTAGAGAGATTGAGGATGGTTGAGAGGGAGGAGGGGAATGTGAAATGGTAGGATCTTCCAGTAGACCATCTGCTGGGTTTCTACCCGTTCCTTTATTCTTTCCTGGTGTTGCCATGTCTCAGACAGTGTGATGAGCTATTTGGCCGTATGACAGAGATCGGATCTCTGTTATAGATCTGAGTGCTGCTATTGGCCTACACTCACCTAATTCCGGCCAGGATTGAGTTGCTCTCACCATAGCATTCTCTACTCAACAGTTTCCACGTATGTGTGCTATTATATTCAACAGTGAAGCTAGAACACAGTTTAGAAGATGATGGCTCAGGATTTGAAGACAGAAGTTGCTGAGAGACCTCTACATTGGGCTTATACCCCAGTTGGTCTGCGGGAACCTGGCTTCTGCTGAGCAGGACATGCTGATGATACTTATGTTTAGCAAGTGATATTTGTATCACTGAACAGTCAGAACATTATATATATATATATATATATATATATATATATATATATATATATATATATATATATATACTAGCTGACCCAGCCCGGCTTCGCCCAGGCCCTGGAGGGGATCTATCTATCTATCAGTCTGTCTGTCTGCTTGTTTGTCTGTCTGGCTGACCCGGCCCGGCTTCACCCAGTCCCTGGTGGGGAGCATCTCATTTAATTCATATAAGTAGTCATATAAGCTCTCCCGTTCCCGACTATCTGTCTGTCTGTCTATCTGTCTGTCTGTCTGTCTGACCGGGCCCGGCTTCACCCAGTCCCTGGTGGGGAGCATCTCATTTAATTCATATACGTAGTCATATAAGCTCTCCCGTTCCCGACTATCTGTTTGTCTGTCTATCTGTCTGTCTGTCTGTCCCGGTCCGGCTTCACACAGTCCCTGGTGGGGAGCATCTAATTTAATTTATATACGTAGTCATATAAGCTCTCCCGTTCCCGACTGTCTGTCTGTCTATCTGTCTGTCTGACCCGACCCGGCTTCACCCAGTGCCTGGTGGGGAGCATGTCATCTAATTCATATAAGTAGTCAAATAAGCTTCCGTTCCCGACTATCTGTCTATCTATCTGACCCGGCGTGGTTTCGCCCAGCTTCTGGAGCACAGTAACTTAAAAGAATGTCCTTCCACACACCATTCAATGAAAACTGTAGAAAAAGATGGGTTACAATGTTATGCATTATGCATTATTTTTATGAAAACTTTGAAAATGCCTTAAAGATTATATCATTGTTTATTATAACTCATATGCCTGAAAATAACTATAGACAAAGAGTTTAACAATAGTGCAAGTAAGTCCAAAAATATGACTATAAAGTATATAGAAATGTTATTAAAAGTTATGCCCCTTGAAATAACTTTTCTAGAGTGAAGTCCCCCTGCTATATAGACATTATATAATGAAAATGGAAAAGTAAATGTTATTAAATAAGTAGAAGATTTTACATTAAGAAATTATTATAGTCGGTTGCACAGGAATGAAAGGAAGACGTGTAGAAAATTTCATCTCAATCGGATGTACCGTTATCGAACGCATCCAATACATAAATAGCCACAAACAAACATACACTCTGTTTTATATATATATATAACACTGATACCAGGAACATTCATATAAAGTTATAGAAATACCTGGAACATTCAGATTGTGGTGTTAATATGGGGAATCTTTACAACCAGTGACACTAGATCAATTAAGATGTCCCAAGTAACAGTGACAATAGTGTTAGAAGTCTCTGAGTAACAAACAGTTAATAACAGAGGAAATTCATAGTGTGAATTAGATTGAAGACTCTCATTAGACAGTGTTTGTCATAGAAGTCCAAACATCTGGATGCCTCGAGCGATAGCGGAGAAACTCTTCACGTGACCGGAGAAGCATCACCTCGGTGAGGTTGTTTGTCTGGAATACATGGTGCTAGTGTGTTCTCAGCACAGTGATGAGAATGACTATACTCCTGAACACTGATCTGAGTCTATATACACCTTAGAATATACGTCACACATTCTACACATTATACACACACACCTGTCACAGTCCTAACTATCTCTTACTTCTAGCTCACTGGACGTGGACAGGCAAATTATAACATCCAGGACGTGTACATACACCAGTTACAATAACTGCACTCGAAACTCGCAGGAGCAGTCTCCTGTACAACCTTTATTTCATAATACAAAAAGGTAATCTCATTTAGAGCACACCTGGCTCAATACACCTTTAACTCACGCTTACGATTAAGCACTCATTCTACACAGGCGACCAAACGCTCGCTCACATCCTCCTGGGCGATATGTACACACTGTCGCCCTTCTGATCATTCGCAATCACAGTCTCACATCATCCCGTCCATATCACAGCTAGTAAATTCCTCGAATATCAATACACGAATGTCCACCACATCTATCCGTCACAACACTATCGTTCTATCGTTCTATCTCTCGCTATTCTCAATACGTCCGTCTCTCTCTCTGCTGTCTCACACACACTGACTCTTCTCCTCTTCGTCCTTCCCGCATCCCGTGGGTGTGTCCACGGGCTTCTTGCCTGACCTTCCGTTAGCCAAGCCGTGGCTTCTCCTAGTGTCCTTGACCTCAGCTATTGCTTGCACTATTGCTTAGGTCCTTACGCACATACAGACCCTGACACACCCTTCTCCTACATATACTCTTTGCTTTAATAAATTTCTTGTTGTTATTTGTTGAAGCTAGAGTTGTCAAGTATGTTATGTTGGGGGAAGAATGAGAGGGGGCATGATCCAGGGGTGAGTTAGAATGAGAAGAAGGTGTCTTCAGATTGAGGGAGTGTTGTGGACGGAGTCTGCTGGATATCTCCAGGATAGTGATATTGATTAAAAAATAAATGTGGGTGTTGATTCCCCTCACTCCAGGGACGACATTAAAATAGTAAAGAAGAACAAATAACTACCACTACATTCTTTGCTTACGACAGGGGGGCTAGACCCAGGTTTCCCATAGCAGTGCTGTAAGTTATGTCATTTAGGGCTTTCCACTCTGTTTCAGTATCTTGTTTAGCTGCATCATTGGGCTTATGACAGTCTTCCAGCATATTTTCAAACGATAGCTGCATTTATTGCTGTTTAGTTTGTTTTGCATTTTATTTTCATTACCCATTGAAGACGCCGTGGTAATTTGATGTTATGTTTACTTTCTAGATAATGAGACGATGGTCTGTCCAACATTCGGCACCACACATGGATTTTGTCACCCGAACGTCTTGTCTGTCATTCCTCGTGAATATGATATTGTCAATGAGGTGCCAGTGTTTCGAGCGAGGGTGCATCCACGATGTCCTATTTCTCATAGTAAAACGGAAAATTGTCTTGGTAATCAGGAGATCGTGTTCGACACATGTTTGAAAGAGGAGGAGTCTATTGCTGTTACATTTTCCGACTTCGTGTTTTCCAATAATGCAATTCCAAGAGGTGATGCCCGTGCCTACTCTGGCATTGAATTCCTCAAGCTTTATAAGTTTGTATCCTTTGGGAACATATGTTAATACTTTGTGCAGGTTCTCATAGAACTTGTTCTTGATGTCATCTTCATTGGTCATGGTTGGTGCGTAGATGGTTGCATGCTTCCTTCCATTCAGCGGGGACAACTTAATGTTCATAAATCTGTCGTTTACAGCCTTCGGAAATCCAGCTAGTTTGCCAACCAAGGTCGACTTAATGACAAATCCTACACCTGACTGGCGTCTTTCTTCGCTTTTCCTTCCACTCCAGAAGAATATGTAGCCGGCATCTATTTCACAGATTTGGCCTTCTTCTGCAAGTCGTGTCTCGCTCAAGGCTGCAATTTCGATGTTGTACCTGCCCAGCTCTCTCCCAGTCAATTATGTTCGTCTCTCTGGACCCAACTCGCTGTCTCTATCAGGTAGTGTGCGTACATTCCATGTTCCTATTGTTAAAGAAATATGGTTTGCTCTTCTAGCTTTATCTGATTTTACCTTGTTTGTATGTCGACCGCATTATAGGGTACCCATCACCCGCGGCTAGCTGGATAGGTAATGAGGGAGCAGACAATGTTAGGGCACCTTTATTAGCCCCTTCCTCATTCTATGGAAATGAGCAGTGTGTTCCTGTAGAGGGCTGCTCAGTCACACTGACTTCACACTGAAGATACTACAGAAGTGTAAGACATATTCCAAATTAAATTAATTAAAATATAAACATTGGAATGGAACGCTATGCATAATTTACAAATATGTATCGTGCATTTGGACTCAATGTTGGCTTTTATCCTTGCTTTATGACGTAAATTATAAGTACAGTACATTTGAAGATTGAGTGGTTTCTCCTGATGGCGAGGGACACCGTTAGTAAGGAAAACTAATCCACACGCAAAATTCAATCCAGCACTACTAGAAGTAGTTGGTATGGACTACGCTTGAGTTCAAAGCAAGTGAGCTCCCCAAATAAATCTCAAAATATGGAATGCTTACGCTACATGACACGTACGGACTGTCCGACAGAGAAAGAGACAGCAAGTGTGTGTGTGTGTGTGTGTGTGTGTGAGAGAGAGAGAGAGAGAGAGAGAGAGAGAGAGAGAGAGAGAGAGAGAGAGAGAGAGAGAGAAAGAGAGAGAGAGAGAGAGAGAGAGAGAAGAGAAAGAAGAAAAAAAAAACAGAGAGAGTTAATGCTGGTCACATAACGCTGACCATTTACTACTTGTCCAGATTAACCGCTTGAGGAAATATGATCTCGCGATACGACCGCCGTACTTACTTTTCCTTTGTTAATTTTACGCTCCTGAGTGTCTGTTAATTTTACAAATTATCAAAATGTATATCTGTATACAGCGTTCAGTCATGGTGCTAACTCTCCCTCTCCGGCGAGTTTATTTACACCATCCTTGCTCCTAGTACTTGTATACAAAAGTACACAGTGACAGTCATAGTAGTTGTAGTACCAGTCACACACACCTATATTTATCTTTGTTACATACATAACGTCACAGCGTGTGATAATAAAGAACTAAGGAGGAGGGAGCGGTAGGAAGAAGGGGGAGGAGGAGGTAGAAGCAAGAGTAGGGGAAGAAAGAGGAAGAGGAAAGAGAAGATAGGAGGCTGGAGAAGAAGGCTCTGGAGGAGCTATGCGGATGAAGAAGTGGGATGACGAAGGAGAGAGAGGAGGAAGTCGGAGGAAGTCGGAGGAGGTGGTATTGGAAGAAGAGGGAGGAGGAGAAGGGAACAAGAGCAGGAGGAAGAGGGAGGAGGCAGTAGCGGAGAAAGGAGGAGGATGAAGGAGTCAGTAGGAGGCAGGGGAAAGTGGGAGGATGAAATAGGAGACAGGAGGGAGAAGGAGAAAAGGTATGAGGAGGAATGGGAGAAAGGAGGCGGAAGTGGAGGAGGATGTACGAGACGAAAGTAGGATGAGGAGGCAGGAGAAGGTAGGAGGTGGAGGCGATAGGAGGAAGACGGAGAAGAGTAGGAGAAGGCAGGATGGTGAGGCGTTAAGGTGTGGAAGAAGAGTCATATCCACTATAAATAATAATAACCGCCATCATTTATTCTCAATTTAACAACAACAAAAATAAACACTTAGGATCGGGAGTTAAGAAGACAAATTTAATTATCTCCCTTTAACCACACGTGGCTCCAACTAGGCACATTTGGCTCGGAGCCACATTTGCGATCCGTTGTGTGCCTTACCTACTACTACTATCACTATGGTTGCTTTTAATTTCCAAGGCATTTTTCGGTATCCATGTTAGGCTGAGGTGACCTGAAAGCTCAGGTCAGTAACAACAATGTCATTGTATTGTGATAATTGTTATCAAAGCAGACATGAGTGACAGAACTGCACAGTCAGTCATGATATTTAGAGTTGTACCAATTAGATATGAAAGTTTGAGTTCTTCAACCGATGACAAAACCTGGAATTTTGCAGCCAGTTGTTGGAGTCTCATTTATATAATCTTGACTGAAAGCTGCCACAGTTTCCCACTTCCTCCACTTAGTAATATAAAGTAGATGTCACACTGATGTGATTTTTTTTTTTTAAGTTGCAGGACGTTGCGGTCAAACTCAGCTTGATTTTAAAGTCACTTTTATGTTCAGTAGTTTGCTATTGTTTTCTAAACGAGAAGTAAATTTAAAGTCCAACTTAATGCAGGTATATGTGTTAAAGCGAATACCCCACCATCATCACGTCGACGTGATATATGGTTTGATAGAATAAATTATCATTTCTGTCATGCATACATTTAAAATACGTGTACAAACTATTCATTGTTTCTCTCCCACAGAATGAGAAAATGCAACTGAGCTTGCTGTTGATGGGAAAAACAGGTCATGGGAAAAGTGCTCTTGGCAACTGTATACTGGGATGTGAGACTTTTACAGCCAGCAATGACACCAGTTCACAAACAGCGAAAGTTATGTGTGGATACTCGGATTTTGAGAAATTTTCACTTAAGGTAGTTGATGGACCAGGTCTTCAAGACACAAAACTCAGCGAGCTTGAGGACAGAGACAGCGCAGTACGCAACATGAGTATAGCACTGACAATGTGTTCTGAGGGCGTGGATGCCTTCATCTTTGTCTTCAAATGGGGCACTAGATTCACAAAAGAAGAAGTTTCCGCGCTTGAAACTCTCAAGGTAATTTTCGGCAAAGATTACTTCAAGCACGCCATTGTTGTCCTCACTTACGGGGATCTGTTTGACACGGAAGAGATCACTTTTGGTGACTGGTGTAAAAAACAGACAGGTCTATTTAGAGAACTGTATGACGCCTGCGATGGAAGATTTGTTTTGTTTAATAATAAGGAGAGGGACGTAGAGAAACAAACCGCGCAAAAAGAACGATTAACACAACTTGTATACGATCTGAAGCTTCGACATGGGTGCTACACAGCTGACTGCTTCGAACGGGCTGCATCTGAACGTCAGAGGATGATAATAACTCTGAAACAGCCAATACTTAAAGAAGAAATTCAAAAACAGACTGGGATTATAGTTTCAAAACTAGATAAATATTGTCAACAGCCATGCGTCAAGCAGAGGGCGGAGATTGAGACAGCCATTGGAAAACTGAAGAATGAAAAAAAAAAAGTCAAATGCCACGGTTCACTTATAGATTTGATGAAGACTGTTGACGATGTTGAGAAACATCTCGATCATGTAATAACAGTTCATAGGCTGGCTGCGGAGATGGAGAACATCAGAAAAGCAGACATGATTTGGGGGGTGATTTACTTTGGCTTTTTGCTATCTGTCCTTTTTTCCAGAAATTAGGGGATAATTACGTTGTGCCTCAGCACATGTAATACTCTTATCACTGGAATCATAAATATTGTTGAGTACATAACGGAAACCAAAATGAACGACATAAATTCCAATATGTCGATCTTAGTTCCCACATCAGATGCTACATAACAACTGAATATTAAATATGAGATTATATCATTATGTCCATAATTGTTTAGGATTATCACAGACACACAATTCTACACTGACTAAATTAACAAATGCAAAGTAGCACTTGTTAATTGAGTCAGTATAGACATGTGTGTGTGTGTGTGTGTGTGTGTGTGATAATCCTAAACAATGATGGACATAATGACATAGATGGTCCAGATAAAAATATAATTGATGAAATAGCAAATGAAAAAGACCTAGAACCAACACTAGATGAAGTCCGGTGTGCATTAAACAACCTCAAGAAATGGAAATCCACAGGATATGATAAAATTACAGCAGAGTTCATCAAAGCTGGCAGAGAAAATGGCGTGGAAATATATCACACCTAATCTAAACAGATGCAAGAAACAGAAATATGGGCAAAGGAGTGGATGAGGACAATATCGTCCTGATACAACATGCAAGTATGATTATTATTTGATAAGTCACGCAAGCAAAACTGTATTCAAAATAATCATGTGAAGAATTGATGAGAAAATAGGAGAAAATATAATCATAGTACAAGCTGGCTTTAGACAAAAGAGTGAAAATATTTAACATAAGGACAATTATAGGAAAAGCGGAAAGTACAATGTTGATCTAAGCTTTTGCTTTGTATGTTACTCAGAAGCATTTATATGTGGGAAACTAATTCGTTCATAATGTTTCATAATATATATATATATATATATATATATATATATATATATATATATATATATATATATATATATAAAGAACCTGAAGAATGGTTAAATACCGGGATAAATCACCTGGATGTGATGAGATACCAGTTGAACTAATTAAAGCGGGAGGAGAAGAAAGCATATAAATCTATCATGCATTATGTAAAAAGATAAGGAAACATGGTATATGGCCAAAAGATTGGAAGAAAACTATCTTCATTCCAATACCAACACAAGGGCAACCTGACATTGTTCACCAACTATAGAACTGTTGCCCTGATCAGTCATTCAAGTACAATTCTACCAAAAAGCATAATGGGAAGACTTCTTAAGAAAATGGAAGAAGAAATTAACGTGGTTCAAGCTAGGTGTAGAAAAGGAAGAGGAACAAGAGATCACATTCTCAACACGCCTTCAATAATAAAGAAGTGTAGAGAATTTAATGTAAACCTATTCTCATGTTTTGTGGATTATTGACTGTGTACAACATCAGAAACTTTGGGAAATCATTAGGAATATGGGCTTTCCATGACATGCAATACAACTCATAAAAATGCTCTATTTAGACCTACAAGCAGCGGTTAGAATAGATGACGAGACATAAGATTGGTTTGACATCAAGCAAGGAGTCCGACAGGGATGTGTGCTGTCCCCCTATTTATTTACCTGTACGCCGAAAATATAATGAGAATTGTGAGAGATGATATAAACAGGGGCTATATGATACCCTAAATATCGGTGGTCATGACATACCAGAGATTCGGTATGCTGATGATTCAGTATTGCTATCCACAACACAGTATGGTATAAAAAACCTATTAGCCTCAACTCAATCGAATAGCGAAAATCACAACTTATATCTTAACATAGAAAAAACTAAAAACAAAGATAATGCATACGGATAAAACTACTATGGAGAAATATGTTAATGAGGAAAAATTGGAGGTGATGGAAAATGTTGAATATCTTGGGTCATTGATTACCAACAACGGCGACACAATGAATGAAATTAAACGACGACTATCAATTGCTCTTCAAAGACTAAAACAATTGAATAAATTATGAGGTGGGACAGATAGAACAACAAAAGATTTTTAAGAGCATGCATTTTTCCCATTGCACTATACGCCTGTGAGATCTGGACACTTACTAAACTCACTGAACAGCACATATATGCCTATGAATATAAATGTTATAGACGAGTTCTAAGAATATCTTGGGTAAAGAAAAGAAGACATTTATCCATACTTCAAGAGCTAAATATTGAAGAAGACTGGCTATTAAAGACGTTAAAACAAAGAAAATTGAAATATTTTGGTCACTTGAATCGTCACACAAGTTTGGAGAGAACAATAATGGAGGGGTATATGCCTGAAAAGAGAGGAAGAGGAAGGCCAAAGAGAAGATGGGTGCAGAATATGGCAGATGATCTCGAGATGGATGTATCGGATGTGGGACATCTTGCTTATGATCGAGACGTTTTCCGGTAATTTGTTATGGGAGTGAGCCTCTGCAAAGGAAATGCTACTGAATGAATGAATAACTTATACGTTCAACGTTTCTATACATATCTCACTTATATATTCATTTTGTCTATAATAATATATCTTTGTAAGTTCATTATTTCTATACTGTGTAACAAGACTCAATATATGTTTGTCATCGATCCATTAAAAGATCACTTATATATTTATTGTCTCTATACAAGTTTTATGAATCAATTATATGTTCGTTGTTTCTATTCTTGTGGTATGTATCACTTATATGTTCACTATTACTTCCCTGATGTACTATATCACTTAAATGTTCAATATTACACCGTTATTGTAATGCATCACTTATATTTTCCCTGTTTGTCCAATGATGTAATTGCCACCTTGTCATCTTGACAGACGATAGTCTCTGCTTCAAAAAGGCATAATAACTTTTACCCATGGCGGTAGCGAATGTGAACACGTGGTCTTTTCCACCATCATGCACCATCTTACGTCTCACACGCTCGGTGTGTGACTTATCTGCAATAATTTTCTCGTTTGTCTTTATTCCATTACTGATGTTTGCCCTCCATGCAACACGTTCAGCGGCGACTTGCTCGCAATGTGCATTATCAATGCCTGTATCAATCATATCCCGCTTACACACATCTTTGTATCGTAGTAGAGGCCGAACCTGAGATCTCTTCCCCATCTGTAATTCACCAAAAAAGATGTCCTTTGGTATTCTACCATCATCCATCCTCCTAAGATGTCCTATCCATCTAAGTCTACGAAGACTGAGCATGGAATAAACCGTCACACAACCTGATCTTTCCAATACTTCAGTATTTGTGATTATGTCTTACCACTTAATACCAAGAATTCTTCGCAGACACCGCATATGAACGCTGTTTAAATGTTTCTCTTGGTGTGAGTATGTTGTCCAGGTTTCACTTCCATAAAGAAGAGTACTAAGGACACAGGCTTGATAGACATGGGCTTTTGTTTTGGCAGTAAGCTTCCTGTTCTCCCAGACTCTTTTTCTCAACCTGTTCATTGTTGTTGCTGCCTTACCAATCCTGATGTTGATTTCCTGATCTAGAGATACTTTGCTATTTACCACTGATCAAAGGTATGTAAAAGGGTCTACCATCTCTAGTTCGGTGTCGTCAATAAAGATTCATTGTTGTTGCTGCCTTACCAATCCTGATGTTGATTTCCTGATCTAGAGATACTTTGCTATTTACCACTGATCAAAGGTATGTAAAAGGGTCTACCATCTCTAGTTCGGTGTCGTCAATAAAGATTGATGGTACCCTATGTGTTTGTGACATAATCTGTGCCTTCTTTTTGCTAATTGTTAAACCAAATTCAGAACAAGCATTGGAGAATGCAGATAGTAAACATTGTAATTCTTCCTCAGAGTGGGTCGTAACTGTAGCATCATCTGCAAACAGCAACTCTCTGATCAGTACCCTCCTAATTTTGGTCTTGGCCTTCAATCTCTGAGCGTTGTAGAGGCCGCCATCTGAGCGTGAGTGAATGTATATACCACCATCCAGATCACGAAATGCATATTTCAGTATAAGTGAAAAGTATATTCCAAAGAGGGTGGGAGCTAGCACACAACCTTGCTTAACTCCACTATAGATTTCAAACTCCTCAGAAGTTGCACCATCAAACTTGATTATACCCTTCATGTCTGTGTGGAACGATTCCACAATGCACAGAAGAGTTGGTAGGCAGTCAATCTTCTTTGGTGCCTTGAACAGACCCTCATGACTGACCAAATCAAATGCCTTTGTGAGGTCGATGAAGGCAATAAACAGTGGTTGATTCTGTTCACGGCATTTTTCTTGCATTTATCGCAATGAGAATATCATATCAATGGTAGACCGGTCTGTCGAAAGCCACACTGCGATTCGTGGTAGACTTGATTTCCTAGGACTTGAAGTCTGCAGAGAACAATTCTGGCAAATACTTTTCCAACAATACACAGAAGTGAGATACCCCTATAGTTGTTGCAGTCTATGTACAGTGCTATGATGCTTGAATCTTTGAAATCATGTGGGACTTATCCTTCTCGCCAGCATAGCTCTGTTAGCTGGTGGATCTGTAGAGTGAGTGTGTCTTGCCCACTCCTGATAACCTCTATTGGAATCCCATCCTTACCTGGAGCCTTGCCAGATGCAAGTTCATTTATAGCACACTTAAATTATGTTCTGTTCTTGTGCAGAGTTATAATCACATTGAACCGCGAGTGCAGGGTATGGCCGGCAAGGGCCACGAAAGTGGAAATCCGGCAACTAATTCAGAATAATGCTCGCCCGGGTGATGTGATTATCTACATTGATGGTTCGGTGTTGAGAGGTAGGAGAAGTGCCTGGGGATTCTTAGCACCCTTGTGTGATACTCTCCGGAGAGTGAAGACGTGTTTTTGTATCTCTTACTTCTCGGATTATTATTACTGCAAGCTGAATCACCTATCATGGATTTTTATATCAATGTGCTCGTTGTGATTCTGAGGATGTGGAGAAATAGTTTTTAGATTAATACAAGTGTTTATTATCGCAAAAATGTGGGTTATATCTAATATTCATTTCGAGTGATAGTTGAACACTATTAAATTTCAACCAATCAAGTGCACGAGGCGTGTCAGATACAACCACGGGACCTCAAATTGCCCGCGGCGTGGCTAGATAACAATGCGATTGCTGCGTTCTTCAAGTTTAGTTAGTCGTAATATTATGCAATAATGTCAGGGGAAGGAGAGTGCTCCGTATTGGAAGTGAATGGTGAAAGGACTCGCTCAGGTTTACGATCGGCTGTCAATAAAACTTACACACTAAACAAAGAGAGGGCCGTGAAGAATAAGCTATCCAAGTGCATAAATCCCAACGGCCTAGTCGTCAAACACACCAACTCAGGACAGTGTGTTACTATTTCCTTCAACAACACACTCTATTATGAGACATTCCGAACTTGCCTACTCAACTACTACAGGCTTGAACTAATTGAACACAGGCAAGATAAGCACGGGGCCCACGTTGAGGATCTGATTACGACGCCAGTGATTACGATACATTTGTACCGCAGTAAAAATAAACTCATGACACAGGGCAGTAATGAAAACATTAATTCCTGGCTAAAAGTAGATTTTGTTGAACTTGAAAACTCGACACAGACATTCACCGAATCTACTCATACGATGAGTGTACATGACAACATCAACACGAGGCCTGCCAACCCACCAGCGCTCTTGGCTATTGAATACCCAATGGACCGTATCCAAAACAACATAGAACCCAATGTTGACATTGTTGAAGAAGTACCTGCCTCAGATAACAATAGCATCTTAACTATCAATGGACATTCGTGCGACTGTAAACAGCGCATTGAGGAACTAGAACAATCACTAAAGGCGCTCATTGTCACTGTTTCAACCAACATTGAAGCAAACAACAAGATAAGCAGTGATTACAATGCTCTCAAGACAGAAGTCGCACTCCTGCGAGACGAAAATTTGCTGCTGAGAAATACAGTTCAAATCTTACAGAATGCGTCCTCTACAAACCAAACCGAAGAAGCATGTAATTCTCAAGCAACCGCTTCATCCTTGGGAAATCTTGGGGAAGCTCAATCCCACCCAGAACAGATAATCACTATGAAAACAACTCAACGTGCAGAGGAAGATAAAAAACAACAAACACCTCAATGTGCAGACGAAGATAAACAACAACAAGCAGTCTACCCCATTGACGTCAAAATAAGCAATAGGTTTGAAGTACTTCAAGAAAAGTCACCAGAAAAATTACAGTGCTTTAACATGCTGCAAACGGGCAAGACAAGCCAACAAGATACATCGGGAGAACCACATGGAGACATAAAGACTGCTGATAATCGGAAATGGATGAAACAACGGTCGAGACGTGCTGACAACCAACATGTACAGATAGCACGACCTGACTGTACACATATTATACTAGGCGATTCCTTAATGAAAGGTTTATACAGCGACAGGATGGCCACATCAGACAAAGACATTGTTTCAATAATCCCACTGCCTGGGGCTGGTGTAGACCGGCTAACAGACAAGATTAGCAGGTTGGCTGTAAATCATAGCGTCAGAAGGGCAAGCGTACATATTGGCATCACCGACACCATGAACAACCAACAAATCACAGGGTCTCAACTGCTGGCACTCTTGAACGGATTACGTCAAACTTTTCCTAACTCATCCATTTTCTTCTCCTCCATCATATCACCGAGTTATGGACACCAGCGCCGTCTAGCTGACATAAATAACAACATGTTGCAGAAGTTCTGTTCTCAAAACAAGATACAATTCATCAACAATACAGCATCATTCACTTCACAGGCTGGTGCACCAAAAAAGAGTCTTTACAAGGATCAAATACATTTATCTACATTGGGCACCAGTTTTCTCGCCAAGAATTTAAAATATCCAGAACGGACATACCATACATCCAATACGGGATCGCGCCGGACACTTTTAGCTACTCCTGAAACTCAAGCCAGACAACATACTCCCGTCACATCAAGTACCAATAGGACAGAAGTGTGCAGACCACTCATAACCACTGCACCTGAAATCCAAGCCAGACGGGACACTACCACAACACCAAGTCCGTTAAATACGTCGTCTTTCACACAGGAGGGTAATAATTACGAAGATATGATTCCTATTCTCCCCAGAAAGGATCCGACTCTCAGCAACAACGACGTGCCAGCACAACCTCCTGTTAGCCACCAACCAGAGGCTCTAGTTGGTAGTCATTACATACCCATGAGACATCATCAGTACCCATTTAATTGTAATCCAGAATGGTTGCACCTCACACGGTATAGCCCAGCTACACTTCGTCACGCACTTATAATGTCGCTATACCAACAACCAACACAACCTGGTATTTACTAGCAACTTAGGACAAAGCTACACCGGATCTCGGTACAAGAAAGAGCCTCTCCTTGAACGTTTATCTGCATATTTGGTTATAACTTGATCTAGTAACGTATTAGGTTATAAGTTAATACAAACATTGACTGGTTGTGACTTTATATTAATTGATAGTACTTAGCTGTATAGCTTTTATAATAATTCTAGTTGTGTTTTCACGGTGAGTGAGGGGGTCTTCACTGCTCTTCCTTGCGGATCTGTGTACGTATTTTTATATTGACATAAGCCTGGGTCACTGACATTGAGTTGAGTGACCGGGCATGAGGAAGAATGGAGATGAGAGTGGGAGACAGTAAAGTGACTGACCTGGCTATGAGAAAACAGCCAGTCCTGAGAAATAAAATAATGGGAAGGGTGAGCGTGGACCCCAGGGGATGGGGGAAGGACAGGTTAGCTTTGTGTGAAGTCAAGGGACTTCAGGGAGTTGATGGGGAGATGCCGAACTGTTCGGTAGTCTAAAGGGAAGCGGAGTTAGAGAGCTCCGTGTTGTGTTGTTCTCCGAGTTGTGAAGACAGGCCAGAACCCAGAGTGGGTTCTGTAGCGAGTGTAGGCCTAAACCCAGAGTGGGTTGCATAGTTGAGCAGTGGCTCCAACCCAATGTGTGGGTTGTATTGTGGGAGATCCAGCCGTGGATAGTAGCTGGATTACCTGTCTTGTGGATGTGATAAGAAGCAGGCCGTGAGAAGGCATTGATGTGTGCTGGTTAAATTGTGAGGAGGATATTTATAATCTATGGATTACATTGTTTCTGGATATATACATATGTTCCGTGAGTCTGTGTTATTTTCTGTAATAAAGGATTATGTGCGCCAACTGAATCTTGTTTCATGAATGGTGAATATGCACTGCGGGGGTGAGTTACATTGCAAGACAGATATCTCCATTGACACACCATGAGTATCGTTACCTAGACAACGACCATCACACAATAATATCATGAGCATATCATCTTAAGAACTTCGTGATATTATCATCAAGAACGACGTGTGACATCTGGGCGCTCGTCACTTAGTAAGGAGTATCTGGAAGGCTACGTACGGTCAAGAACATTATAGACAGTGTTGTCATTATGAGATATTTGTGGGCTCCTCGCTGAGAGAGGGTGGACAGCGGAGTGTGTCCACCATATAAACACTGAGTTTTTCTCCGTGCGGGAACTGGCTACAGACAGTTCACGTCAAGTCCACTACAGGTGAATTGGAACCAACCATATCGCTAAAGCGAGTGGGGGGTGTCAGAGAAATAACGCAGTACAAATCGACCGGGAGATTCCATTACGGTGACAGGTAAATTTGATACCAGGCAGGAGTGCTGAAACTAGCAGACGCGGCGATGAAAGACCAGTGTTGAATCCAGAGTGGCGAGGGCAGCGTGTGTGTGTGTAGGACATTACCGCTGTGGGTGATAAAGACACGCCATACAGACTAACCGGGAGAGTCGATTGCAGTAGCAGGGGTCTTTGGTCACGGACAGCACAGAGGAAATGTCGCAGGGACATAATGGTGTTTGCAACAAGTGCGGTCAGTCCTAGTGTGTGTGTGTTTGACAGGATTGAACCAAAGATTGAAGACAGCGAGCATTTTCGTCGCAACATCCTGTGTGTGGGGAGAATTTTCTGTGTGTGTGTGTGTGCGAGGAAACGCACTGTGTTGTCGCAAGTTGACTGGTCAAGATTTGTCGACGCAGTTAATAGGCCGGGTTGAGAGAGGGTCAGCGCTGTTTACGAGGACAGCTGGAAAGGGGTATTAACGTTAACTCTACCACACGTGCCGGGGCAGAAGTGGAAAGTGTTTGTGTATTGCGGAAAAGTTCCGGGCATTTTACAGACAGATTTAGTGTGACTTTCCACGAAGTTAAAAGTTCAGCCGGGTGGGGCTGTCAAGATTGTGTGCAAACTGTTTGTACGGAGGAATTTTTCACTGGGAGTGATAAAGAGAAATTGAGGTGACATTGTGAGTTGGGGGTGGAAGGAGGAAAGATACTCGGGAATTTCCACGACCTTTGGTGGTCAAGATGACTCACTGTGAATGAACAAAACAAGGCGTTTTGTTTGAAACCAGACTTGATTGTTCGTCTTTGTTAAAAGCCCGTTGTGTTCATTACTTTATAATCAGCAAACATTTTGTCAACGATTGATGACGTGGCATCTCCGCGAACATAGTTGCATACAGTTGCCAAAAAGAACTGACTGTACAGAGTGAAAGCGTTGAACATTTATTGCCATTATTTTGGTCTTTTCTTTTGGTGAATCTATAACATATATGATACGGCAAAGCACCATCTCCGCAACGAAAGTAACAACATATCGAAAGAACACTTTGGATTATTACTGTGGTGCCACCACGTAAAGAGAAAGTACAATAACGTTACGGACTGTGTCGAGACAGAACAGTTTGGATATCACTATCATCTTCAACTTTTGTGACTGATTAATAAGAACTTGTGGCGACGGATTAATGGGCACATATTTGTCGGCCAACGAGTTGGACATTCTGTTTGCTGCTCATTGTCTTATAAATATTGTTTTCGGTTGTTAAGCTGTTACTTGTATGTGGTCCGGTGTTTGTCAAGAGTAGGGGATTGTTGGGTTGTTTCTCGAGAGTCGGGATACAGCACAAAAATCTATTTTTCTTTCTGGTGCTTACGATATTTTTGTAAGGAAAACGTTAATGAGTTAACGTGTCATGCAGTGGCATTGAAATAGTCTTAACCAATATCTAGAGCCGAGTGGTCTGACGTCAAATTTGTGTATATGTTGATACTATAAATTGGTTTTGTTTCTTTCTTTTCATAATATTTGCATATGATATTTGCGGTGTTCGGATATATGTTATTATTGTGCACTTTTGTCGTGTCTACTATCTAGTGGTATCTGAGTCAGTTTATATGTTACGCGCACTGTGGGTGTCCCTACACAAGCTTGTGGTTGTTACTGTGGGTTATTTCTTTGTGATCATCGTCTCCGTGTACTTGGCTTGTGAGCATAACGTTTTTATAGACAACATTTAGTGTTATCATTCATTCGTTTTGTATATGTATTTATATGTATGTTTAACAATATTTCCAGAAATGTTATACAACTATTGGTCATAGATATATAGATATAAGGGAGTATAGGTGATACTTTCCCCCTCACTACCTAGTGCTTATAGAGTGACTGGGTGAGTACAGAGTGATATTTTAGCACTACGAATTTACGTACACATGGAGTGCTGGTGTACGTAAGGAAGAGACACAAGTAAAACTAGCTGAAATGGAAAATAAACGTCTACAGGAAGAAAAGTTAGCTGAGAGAGAACAAAGACAGGCTGAAATGGAAGCCAAGTGTCTACAGGAAGAGAGAGAGACACTCATGAGAATGGAAATTGAGAAAGAGAAGATCAAGTGTCAGATGCAAACTGAAATCGAGTTAAGAAAACTAGAACTAACTTCGAAAGGTCAAAGTGAGGAAAGCAGAAGACCGTCGCAGTCGTCACAGAGACTAAAACTGCCATACTTTACGGACCGAGACAACCTTGAAGCTTATCTTGACAGATATCAGGCATCAGCGAAAGTGTTAGGCATCCCCGAAGAACAGTATGCTATTAGACTAGGGGAGCTTCTTACGGGTAAGGCACTAGACACCATGTTCAATTTACCTGTAGAAGAAAGAAACAACTACACTATCTTACGTCAACGTTTGCTGACAAAGTTCCAACTAACGGAGCATGGATATAGGACAAAGTTTAGACAGTTAGTGCCAGAGACAAATCAAGATTTCACAGACTTTGTTAACACTGTAAAGAATGCATTTAACAAATGGATGGAGCTCGCAGAAGTAGGGAAAGATTTTAATAAATTAGTAGATCTAATGTTAAGAGACAAGGTAGTATCTGCATGCAATTCTAATTTAGTGGCGTTCTTTGAGGAACGGAAGCCAAAGGACATAGACACAATGTCTCAGTTAGGGCAAAACTACATGACTGCACATCCTAACGTATCTATTGGGAAACTAATGAGTGAGGAAATAGTCTGTGCAGCGTACACTAAACAGGACCAGAATCCAGTCATCAGACCAAGGGCGAAAAGTGTGGATTCAGCACAGAAAGGTGAGCAGCAAGAACTTCAAGATAATGGTTTCCGAGGAAACAATGTTGGTAGAGTAGGACGGTACCCATATAGAAGAGGGAACTTCCAGAGACGTCCAAATTATGCCGGATGTTGGAATTGTGGGAGCTGGAGACACAAGGCAGCGGAGTGTGACGTGCAGCCAGCCAGTGAGCCAACAAGTAACGCAAGGAAGGAGATCACTTGTTTCAAATGTGGTAGGAAGGGGCATTTCAGCCATCAATGTAGGATGAGAGAAACAGAGCACTCAAATGCAGCGCAAGTAATTGAGACGCTAAACAATGAAGATTGTAGTGGGTGCAAACTTTTTTTTGAAAAAGACAGTCAGCCAGTCCTAATATGTGGTCATACAGTGAAAGCAGGATCAGCAGTACATGAAGGAGGAAGTCTGAAGCTGCATCAGGGATTTGTCAATGATAGACCAGCGTTAACAATTAGGGATTCCGGATGTACGTCTATCGGAGTGAGGAGAAGTTTAATAGATCCCTCAGATTATACAGGGAAAAAGATTAGATGCATAACATTCAACGGCACAGTAGAGTTCTACCCAGTAGCCATAATAACAGTAAAAACACCATATATCACTGGAAGAGTGACAGCGAGTGTTTTGGACTCACCAGTGGCTGATTTGATCATAGGAAATGTTATAGGAGTTAAAGATTGTAAAGAAGAGGAAGTAGCTTATTGGGACCAAAAATATAGTGTAAGCAGTAATGAGGTAGTTACCACAAGAGAACCTAAATTAGAGAGTATAGCTGAGGTAGAAGAGTCACTTGAAGTAGACACAGGAACTCAGGACAAGGATAGTACAACTGAGCAGATGAGAAGGGATCCCAAATATAGTGCTAGTGACTCCCAGAGACAAGATACTACTCTGAACAAATGTTCCCAAGGGTGTAGGAGAGTAGAACATAGGCAGTCAAAGAAAGGTAGATGGTGCTTCGAGAGGAAGAACAATGTTCTCACTCGCCGCTTTTCAGATAATGGAACTGCACGTGGGCAAGGAGCAGTACCTTTAGCACATAAAGACCGATATAGTAGAACAGCTCAGGATAGTGCATGGGCAGGGCACATAGGCATAAGGCGTATGCATCAGAAAGCAAGGTGCCAGATATATGGGCCAAGATTGAATAATGAGTTCAGACTGAACAGAGACTCATGTGTAACGGTGCAATATGCAGATAGGAAAGCTGAGTCAGGTCAAAAGAGTGTTCGCGACATTACTGACCCAGGGCTAGGGATAGCAAACAGATGTTGTAATTGTAGAGGTACCATGAGTCATGGGTACATGAAAGGTAGACACAGCATCGACAGGAATCAGAGGAGGGTTAATGCAAGAACAGAACCACCTGATATAGGGTCGGTACACAAATAGTATTGTGTGGTCGTAAAGTAGTAAGAGACCTGTGGGTACATAAGTATAATGCTTTTCTATGTTGTATTATTATTATTATGTGATGTATTAGTTCATGCATTGATACACAAGATAGATGGTTGTATTTATGTTTGATGAATATAGGAGTGTAATATGAGCATTTGATGTATTATGTAGTGTGGTAGCTAGAGTAAGGTGCAGCCATACTTAGGGCTACCCAGGCTATATGTCTGGGTCACATGTTTAATAAGTTTTAGTCTCCCAATATTGGAAAACGAAGTTTTCTTTTAAGAGGGGGGTGATGACATAAGCCTGGGTCACTGACATTGAGTTGAGTGACCGGGCATGAGGAAGAATGGAGATGAGAGTGGGAGACAGTAAAGTGACTGACCTGGCTATGAGAAAACAGCCAGTCCTGAGAAATAAAATAATGGGAAGGGTGAGCGTGGACCCCAGGGGATGGGGGAAGGACAGGTTAGCTTTGTGTGAAGTCAAGGGACTTCAGGGAGTTGATGGGGAGATGCCGAACTGTTCGGTAGTCTAAAGGGAAGCGGAGTTAGAGAGCTCCGTGTTGTGTTGTTCTCCGAGTTGTGAAGACAGGCCAGAACCCAGAGTGGGTTCTGTAGCGAGTGTAGGCCTAAACCCAGAGTGGGTTGCATAGTTGAGCAGTGGCTCCAACCCAATGTGTGGGTTGTATTGTGGGAGATCCAGCCGTGGATAGTAGCTGGATTACCTGTCTTGTGGATGTGATAAGAAGCAGGCCGTGAGAAGGCATTGATGTGTGCTGGTTAAATTGTGAGGAGGATATTTATAATCAATGGATTACATTGTTTCTGGATATATACATATGTTCCGTGAGTCTGTGTTATTTTCTGTAATAAAGGATTATGTGCGCCAACTGAATCTTGTTTCATGAATGGTGAATATGCACTGCGGGGGTGAGTTACATTGCAAGACAGATATCTCCATTGACACACCATGAGTATCGTTACCTAGACAACGACCATCACACAATAATATCATGAGCATATCATCTTAAGAACTTCGTGATATTATCATCAAGAACGACGTGTGACATATATATTTACAGAGATATTACTGTTTCTCTGTACTTTAAAGTGTGTTTTTGTAATAAGGGACGTAAGTTGTATTCACTTTGTGTGTGTGTGTTTTGCTTTTAAACTTGTGATTACGCATTGTTGAAATGTCTAATAAGTACGAACACTGGCTCAGGAATAATGGGCTCAGAATCGGGCATGTAAACATATGCCATCTATTAGGGAAGCTGCCCGAACTATCACTTATACTTAATCAAAATTTGCACATGTTTGGCGTTAGCGAAAGTCGATTAAATGGCAACATCTCAGATGATGACATCGCTATCAGAGGTTTTAAAACCATTAGAAGAGATCCCTATCAGAAACAAGAGACGGGTATTGCAGTTTATATTTCTAACTCGCTTAACACCCACCGCAGGCTAGACCTTGAAACCTGTGAGATTGAGTGTGTATGGATAGAGGTTAAACTTCAAAATTTCATACCGCTAGTAGTTGGCTATCTTTATCGAAACCCCAGTACAGGAAATATCTGGTATGAAAAATTCACCACTATGATGGATGTAGTCTTTAGTAATGCTAGGGAAATAATATTGCTAGGTGACTTCAACATAGACGCTAACAAATCAAACAAAACATGGGAAAACATAATAGAGTCATATAATTTCCAACAGTTAGTCAAACAAGCCACTAGAATCACTAAATCATCTGCAACACTTATAGATTATATTTATAGTACGTGTGCTGATAACATCACAGAATGTAGTGTACCTATCAATGCAATGAGCGATCACTATCCAGTATGTTGCACGTGGTCGAAAAGGGGCACCAAAACTCCCAAACACAAACATATAAGCATAAAATATAGAAATTACAAAAATTTCAATCGAGACGTCTTCTTACAAGATTTGGTCAACTCATCTCTAGATTATGTTTACCAGCTTCCTGACCCAGACGATGCTCTGGACCACTGGCTAAAGACCTTTCTAAGTATATTTGATAAACATGTTCCATTTAAGGAATTTCGTGTTAAACATCACACAAAGCCCCCGTGGATCACACAGGAGGTAGTTGAACTTATGAGAGATCGCGACAGGGCTCACAAAAATAGAGATCTAACTATGTACCGTAGTCTGAGAAACAAAGTTCAATATGTTATTCGGAAGGAAAAGAAAAACTATTTCAAGAACATAGTAATAGATAAAACCAACACTAAAGATATATGGAAAGCAATTAATACCTTGACAAACACAAATCATCACAATCATTACCATCAAATCAGGTTACATGTGATCAATTCAGTAGATACTTTCAGTCCGACATAAACCAACTGAAGGCTGCAATACCAGATGCGCCTCATGACATATCTTTATTATCATCATTCTGTGAGAACAAATGCTATGGACACATTTCCTCCAACATACCGCTAATGACGACAACTGAAGTATTTACTCATCTCCGTAATCTAAAAAACAATAACTCATCAGGACTAGATGGAATTAGTAGTCGGATCCTTCGCCATGCTGCACCGGCGATCTGCGAGTCACTAACTTTATATATAATCAATGTCTAACCAGAGGTCACTTCCCATCAGCCTTTAAAATCGCTAAAGTGTATCCTCATTTAAAAGCTGGTCCTCTAGACGATCGTCTCATGAGTAATTATAGACCAATTTCCATATTATCCTCATTATCCAAACCGCTAGAAAAGCACATCCACCAAAACAACACTAGATCACTTAGTTCGCCATAAACTGATAGTTGACAGTCAGTCAGGATTTCGGCCAAAATATTCTTGCCATACGGCACTAACAAACAGGATAGAAAACTGGCATCAAAATATTAACAACAATACTCTATGTGGAGCGGTGTTTATAGACTTTAGGAAAGCATTCGATATGATAGATCATACTATTCTAATTAAAAAACTAGAAACAATGAAAGTAAGTTGTAATATAGTGACATTAATAAAATCATTCTTATTAGACAGAAAGCAAGTAGTATCACACAATAAAGTTTTATCTCAAGCCATTACCAATAATATTGGAGTACCTCAGGGGTCTATTCTTGGCCCTCTATTATTTGCCATTTATATAAATGATCTTCCATTAAATCTGTCGTCGTCCTGCGATCTATTTGCTGATGACTGCACAGTATATACAAACGCTGTTGATCGTAATGTGCTAGAATTATCCTTGCAACAGGAAATAAATAGTGTAGTTAACTGGAGTCATGCAAACCGCATGCAAATTAACATTACTAAAACAAAGTCTATGTTAATAGGAACCAGGCAAAGACTTCACACTCTATACTCGCAGAGAACTCTTCAGCTGCACATTGGCAGCACGCCTGTAGAAAGTGTCACCGAGCACAAGACACTGGGTGTTATCATAGATCAAAATCTAACTTTTAACTCACATGTTCATGCTCTAGTTAAACAAATAGCCAAAAACGTATACCAACTTGCCAAAATTAAAAATTTCCTTGACGAAAACACAAGAAAGATATTCTATACTTCTCATATACAAACACATATTGATTACTGCTCCACAGTCTGGGATGGATGCTCCAAATCAATAACAAAACGCCTATATTCACTCCAGAAAAGGGCAGTGCGTTTAATTAATGGTGAAAAGCTTACCGACAATTCTAACCTATATAAACGTCTCCGGTTACTGCCACTCCACAAGCGCCTGCTTTTTAATAAGACCAAACTAATTCACACAATCCTATTTCAAAATGCTCCAAGCTACCTTTGGCCATTGTTTAAATATAACGCTAGACATAGCGAACGACTAAATATACTTCATGTCCCAAAACCTAGGATAGACTTATATAAAACAAGCTTAGCATACTCTGCCGCTCAGTTGTGGAACAATCTTCCACAAGAAATCAAAGACACCACCAATCATGATACATACATTCGCAACCTGTTTGAACACTACCTTAGTACAGACTACATGCCCCCATAACAAACAACACAAAAAAGACAATAATGGTAACTTATCTCAAACGACAACTAGCCAAAAAACATTCCCTTATGTATGGCACGTTACACCCTCCTTAGGTATTTATAATGCCCATGTTAAACACTGCCTCAGTGAGTCATTTGTTATTGATTATTTTGCATGCGTTTTAATGTTCTTTTGTTGTAAAAGTTGCTTCATAAGTGATGTTGAATGAAAGAATGTATGAGAGGAAATAGAGAAGAAGGGCAGAATGTCAGACGGGCCTGCGTGCCCAATTCTTAACCCTTTGAAAATAAAGACTTATTATTATTATTATTATTAGCAAAAGCTAATGGTCGACGTTTGCTGCAGGAGAGCCTGGCATATGATACCACAACATCTAGCTTAAGAATGGAGGTGGAGGCAGTCAGTGCATCATTCCGCTGGATGGAGAATACGATATACACACACACATCATGATTGTAACTGACTCAGAAGCATGCTGAGTAGGGTGAGGACAGGCAAGCTTCGTGCAGAGTGGCTTGCTTCGCTTCGGAAGTCACGGGTGGCAAGGATTGTCTGGATATTTTCTCCAGGGCATGCTGGTGTACTGGGGAATGAACAGGCGGACAGATTGGCTGGCTCGGCAAAACTTTGTGGATGCATGACAAGGCAGACATGGTTACGGCCTTGTGGGAGCACGTGTACACCTCGGAGGAGCAAATGGATCACAATATTCTGGTAAGAATGAGGCAGCTAGGTGTGACGAAGGGATCTGGTCGACGCTCGACGCTCTGAGGAAAGGCGAGACGGACATATAATCAGATTACCACTGGAACTATTAGTGTTGGAACTCTTCGCTGGCTGTTGAAGATGGGGAGGAGCGCTTAAGGGAATGCCTCGAATGATGTGATGTCGGTTCCTAAATCAATCAGTCAATCAATTAACTTCTGTTATGGTGGGAAAGTGTGTCCAGGTGGTCAAGAGTTGGTAGAGTCTCTATACCTATTGCATTGAGAGCATCATCTGCTAGTTTGGTCTCACATGAGTAAAGCTCCAACTAGTGCTCTACCCATCTGTCCATCAGCTGTTTCTTATCAGTTATGATTTCTCCAGTCAAGGTGTTCAATGGTGCACTTCTTTTGATCATTGGACCACAGGTTTTCTTTATTCCTTCAAACATGCTTCTGATGTTTCCCTTATCACTTGCGATTTGAATGGACACACATAACTTGATCCAATAATCATTTGCACACTGCCTGGCAGCCTTTTGCACATCCTTCCTCGCTTGCTTTAGCTCACTCAGAGTGTTACGCGTTGGTTTTTGATTGTTTCTTAAGAGAGCTATCTTCTTCTTATCAATCAAGGGCTGCAGAGTCTGGCTGTTGGCCACAAACCACTCCTGCCTCTTATGATCCACAGTGCCGTAAACCCCAACGGAAGTTTTATAAAGAGTTTCCTTATGTTGACCCCACTTTTCACTTACTGTACAATTTTCGGGTGTATCAGTGAAAGCGTCTTCAAGTCGCTGTTGACACTGAAGGCACGTTTCAGGATCGTGAGTGTTAATAATATTAATCCTGGGGCTAGATTTGTGTTTAGCTGTGTAGATTCTCTTTGGTCTCAGTCTAATCCTTGCAACAACCAAAGAATGATCCTATCTTGTCTTGCGCTCTTCCTCCCGAAGCCGTTGGCACAATGTGGGGTGTCGGGTTTGGTAAGCGCCGCCCAACGTTCGGCTCTAACAGAAAGCAGGTAGTACCGTCTACTGTCATACGGTAGCTCAGTCATATCTGACTAAGACCTGACGGCATCCATCACAATATGCGGCTTATAATGCAAGTTGCTAACACGCTCCATTTCAACTGTCTATGGCATCCATATTATTTGATACAGATAATCAGTTATTAGAAGCAGATCTGACATTAAAATTCACAATGCTTACCCGAATACCAAGGCCACTTCGTTTTGATCTCACTAAAATACCAGATGCATACACTGTAGAAGTTAGGAATCGTTTTGGGGTCTTGATGTCTGTACAAGAGGAAATGACACCTGATGAACTGGGAGTACAAGCTAGAGATATCTTGATAACTGCAGCCAAAGATTTAATTCCGACCAAGAAAAGGCGACTAAAGCCTTGGATTACATCAGACACGTTAGAATTAATAAAACAACGAAGGGAACTGAAACAGAAAGGAGGTGAATCCGAAAACAGCAGGATGAAGTATAAATCTTTAACTCGAGAAATAAGAAAGAACACAGGAAAGGACAAAAATCAATATATACAAGATTGCTGTACCAGAATAGAGCAATATTATCAGACTGGAAGAGATTACAAAATGTTCTAAGAAATGAAGTTATTGACAAGAAATGTGCAACCTCAATTGAATGTTATCTGTGACAAGATGGGAAATACCTTAACAGAATCTAGATAAATTCTAGAAAGATGGCAGGAGTATTGCAGTGGAATGTATGATATGAGTGACAGTGAGGATATGAATGAGATACATGAGCCAACGACAGCAGAGACAGAACCTGAACCCTCATTAGACGAAATTGCATGGGCAATAAAGAACATGAAGAATGGTAAATCATCTGGATGTGATGAGATACCAGCTTAGCTAATTAAAGCGAGAGGAGAAGAAAGCATACAAATCTATAACGCATTATGTAAAAAGATATGGAAATATGGTATAGGGATAAAAGATTGGAAGGGAACTATCTTCATTCCAATACCAAAAAATGGCAACCTGAAATTATGCAACAACTATAGAACTGTTGCCCTGATCAGTCATACAAGTAAAATTCTACTAAAAATAATAATGGGAAGTCTTCCTAAGAAAATGGAAGAAGAGATTAAGGTAGTTCAAGCTGGATTTAGACAAGGAAGAGGAACAAGAGATCACATACTCAACATGCGTTTAATAATAGAGAAGTGTAGAGAATTTAATGTAAACCTATTCTAATGTTTTGTGGAATATTTAAAGGCATTTGGCTGCGTACAACATCAGAAACTTTTGGAAATCATCGGCGAGACATCAGATTGGTTTGACATTAAGCAAGGAGTCCGTCAAGGATGTGTGCTGACCCCTGTTTGTGTCTCGGATGGCTGTGTGAGGTGCACCAAATTGGGATCTTCCCAGCCAACGTGAGTTAGCGAGGCAGGCGTTACAAGAATGTAACCGCATCGTGCAGCCAGGGTCGTGGTTTGAGCGGGCAAAAGAGCAAAATTTGTACGACCGTTCGACAAAGTCTCGATAAGCGCCCACTCTCTCTCGATGAGTAGTGGGCCTGCAGTCAGTAAGCTGGTATAGCTTTTTTTTTTTCGGTTAGTCCTGCCGGCGTAGCTTGAAAGCTCGTCGGTAGGCGTCCAGTGGTTTTGCATGTATCACCTTGTACCGGGAGGGCGCGCTTTAGCGATGCTACTCTTGGCTTGCGTGTGCGTGAATAGTCCGTCTGTCCGATAGATATCTGGTTGATCCTGCCAGTAGTCATATGCTGTCTCAAGATGGCTGTGTGAGGTACACCAAAATGGGATCTTCCCAGCCAACGTGACTAAACGAGGCAGGCGTTTCAAGAATGTAGTCATATACTTGTCTCAGCTTTAGCGATGCTACTCTCGGCTTGCGTGTGCATGAATGTCTGTCCGGTCAGTCGCCATGTGCACATTTGCGCTGGAGAGGCTCAACCGTAAATCGGGAGATCTGCTCGCAACTAGACAAGCAGCATCTTTTGTGGGCAGTTTCTCGCATCATGTTTGTGTGTGGTATGCTCTGGCGGTCAGTCCGTCTTCGGTGAAGGAAATCGTGTTGATCCTAAAAGTAATCATACGCTCATTGCTTGTCGCTACGCTTGTCTTAAAACTGAAAATTAAAGGAATTGACGGAAGGGCCGATATAAACAGGGATAACTGGCCGTGGCAGCCTAACGTCCACTGCATCTGTGTCCGTCTTCCAGTCGTCTTGCCATGCTCGCCACTGGAGCCAGACGGACACAGACGAGGGAGCGGAGACGAGGGTGTTGCGCGACCACCTCCTCGCTATACAAAACCAAAGCGCAAGTCATTCGTTCCTCATCAAATCAAAGATGTAGTGCAATGAATGGTCATCGTCAATGAATGGTAAACGTCATTCATGATGGACGAACATCGTTTAACCTGTTGCCGAAAATATAATGAGAAATGTAAGAGATGATATAAATGCACCAGGTTCTATTCCATATGGCTAGGTCTCTTTCCGCAGCGCGGAAAGCGTCGCACAAAGCACGAACTCTGCAGCTCTAGCGACAACCCACAGGAGTCTCCGAAAAATTTAACTCGTGAACCAAAGGACGCGACCCGAAATCGAACCCACAACCTTTGGAGCCCGAGTCAAGCTTTCACTGATACGCCAGAAAATTGTACAGTGAATGAAAAGTGGGGTCAACTTAAGGAAACTCTTTATAAAACTGCGGTAGGGGTTTACGGCACTGTGGATCACCAGAGGCCGGCCAGATATTGACATGGGTACCGGGGAAGTCAAGGCGGCCGGCCAGATATTGACATGGGTACCGGGGAAGTCAAGGCGGCCGGCCAGATATTGACATGGGTGTGGAAGTCAAGGCGGCAGGCCAGATATTGACATGGCTACCGGGGAAGTCAAGGCGGCCGGTCAGATATTGACATGGGTACCAGGGAAGTCAAGGCGGCCGGTCAGATATTGACATGGGTACCGGGGAAGTCAAGGCGGCCGGCCAGATATTGACATGGGTACCGGGGAAGTCAAGGCGGCCGGCCAGATATTGACATGGGTACCGGGGAAGTCAAGGCGGCCGGCCAAATATTGACATGGGTACTGGGGAAGTCAAGGCGGCCGGCCAGATATTGACATGGGTACTGGGGAAGTCAAGGCGGCCGGCCATATATTAACATGGGTGTCGAAGTCAAGGCGGCCGGCCAGATATTGACATGGGTACCGGGGAAGTCAAAGTGGCTGGCCAGATATTCACATGGGTACCGGGGAAGACAAGGCGGCCGGCCAGATATTGACATGGCTACCGTGGAAGTCAAGGCGGCCAGCCAGATATTGACATGGGTACTGTGGAAGTCAAGGCGGCCGGCCAGATATTGACATGGGTGTGGAAGTCAAGGCGGCCGGCCAGATATTGACATTTCTTCCAGGGAAGTCAAGGCGGCCGGTCAGATATTGACATGGGTACCGGGGAAGTCAAGGCGGCCGGCCAGATATTGACATGGGTACCGGGGAAGTCAAGGCGGCCGGCCAGATATTGACATGGGTGTGGAAGTCAAGGCGGCCGGCCAGATATTGACATGGCTACCGGGGAAGTCAAGGCGGCCGGTCAGATATTGACATGGGTACCAGGGAAGTCAAGGCGGCCGGTCAGATATTGACATGGGTACCGGGGAAGTCAAGGCGGCCGGCCAGATATTGACATGGGTACCGGGGAAGTCAAGGCGGCCGGCCAGATATTGACATGGGTGTGGAAGTCAAGGCGGCCGGCCAGATATTGACATGAGTGTGGAAGTCAAGGCAGCCAGCCAGATATTGACGTGGGTACCGGGGAAGTCAAGGCGGCTGGCCAGATATTGACATTGCTACCGTGGAAGTCAAGGCGGCCAGCCAGATATTGACATGGGTGTGGAAGTCAAGGCGGCCGGCCAGATATTGACATTTCTTCCGGGGAAGTCAAGGCGGCCGGTCAGATATTGACATGGGTACGGGGAAGTCAAGGCGGCCGGCCAGATATTCACATGTGTACCGGAGAAGTCAAGGCGGCCGGCCAGATATTGACATGGGTGTGGAAGTCAAGGCGGCCAGCCAGATATTGACATGGGTGTGGAAGTCAAGGCGGCCGGCCAGATATTGACATTTCTTCCGGGGAAGTCAAGGCGGCCGGTCAGATATTGACATGGGTACGGGGAAGTCAAGGCGGCCGGCCAGATATTGACATGGGTGTGGAAGTCAAGGCGGCCGGCCAGATATTGACATTTCTTCCGGGGAAGTCAAGGCGGCCGGTCAGATATTGACATGGGTACGGGGAAGTCAAGGTGGCCGGCCAGATATTGACATGGGTGTGGAAGTCAAGGCGGCCGGCCAGATATTGACATTTCTTCCGGGGAAGTCAAGGCGGCCGGTCAGATATTGACATGGGTACGGGGAAGTCAAGGCGGCCGGCCAGATATTGACGTGGGTACTGGGTAAGTCAAGACGGCTGGCCAGATATTGACGTGGCTACCGGGGAAGTCAAGACGGCTGGCCAGATATTGACATGGGTGTGGAAGTCAAGACGGCTGGCCAGATATTGACATGGCTACCGGGGAAGTCAAGACGGCTGGCCAGATATTGACATGGCTACCGGGGAAGTCAAGACGGCTGGCCAGATATTGACATGGGTGTGGAAGTCAAGACGGCTGGCCAGATATTGACATGGGTACAGGGGAAGTCAAGGCGGCCGGCCAGATATTGACGTAGGTACCGGGGAAGTCAAGGCGGCCGGCCAGATATTGACATGGGTGTGGAAGTCAAGGCGGCCGGCCAGATATTGACGTGGGTACCGGGGAAGTCAAGGTGGCTGGCCAGATATTGACTTGGGTACTGGGGAAGTCAAGACGGCTGGCCAGATATTGACGTGGGTACCGGGGAAGTCAAGGCGGCTGGCCAGATATTGACTTGGGTACTGGGGAAGTCAAGACGGCTGGCCAGATATTGACGTGGGTACTGGGGAAGTCAAGACGGCTGGCCAGATATTGACGTGGGTACCGGGGAAGTCAAGGCGGCCGGCCAGATATTGACTTGGGTACTGGGGAAGTCAAGGCGGCCGGCCAGATATTGACGTGGGTACCGGGGAAGTCAAGGTGGCTGGCCAGATATTGACATGGGTGTGGAAGTCAAGGCGGCCGGCCAGATATTGACATGGGTACCGGGGAATTTAAGGTGGCCAGCCAGATATTGACATGGGTGTGGAAGTCAAGGCGGCCGGCCAGATATTGACATGTGTGTGGAAGTCAAGGCGGACGGCCAAATATTGACATTTGTACCGGCGAAGTCAAGGCGGCCGGCCAGATTTTGACGTGGGTACCGAGGAAGTCAAGACGGCATGCCAGATATTGACATGTGTGTGGAAGTCAAGGCGGACGGCCAAATATTGACATTTGTACCGGTGAAGTCAAGGCGGCCGGCCAGATATTGACATGGGTGTGGAATTCAAGGCGGCCGGCCAGATATTACGTGGGTACCGGTGAAGTCAAGGCGGCCGACCAGATATTGACATGGGTGTGGAAGTCAAGGCGGCCAGCCAGATATTGATGTGGGTACCGGGGAAGTCAAGGCGGCCGACCAGATATTGACATGGGTGTGGAAGTCAAGGCGGCCGGCCAGATATTGACATGGGTGTGGAAGTCAAGGCGGCCGACCAGATATTGATGTGGGTACCGGGGAAGTCAAGGCGGCCGGCCAGATATTGACATGGGTGTGGAAGTCAAGGCGGCCGGCCAGATATTGACATGGGTGTGGAAGTCAAGGCGGCCGACCAGATATTGATGTGGGTACCGGGGAAGTCAAGGCGGCCGGCCAGATATTGACATGGGTGTGGAAGTCAAGGCGGCCGACCAGATATTGATGTGGGTGTGGAATTCAAGGCGGCCGGCCAGATATTGACATGGGTGTGGAATTCAAGGCGGCCGGCCAGATATTACGTGGGTACCGGGGAATTTAAGCTGGCCAGCCAGATATTGACATAGGTGTGGAATTCAAGGCGGACGGCCAAATATTGACATTTGTACCGGTGAAGTCAAGGCGGCCGGCCAGATATTGACATGGGTGTGGAATTCAAGGCGGCCGGCCAGATATTGACGTGGGTACCGGTGAAGTCAAGGCGGCCGACCAGATATTGACATGGGTGTGGAAGTCAAGGCGGCCGGCCAGATATTGATGTGGGTACCGGGGAAGTCAAGGCGGCCGACCAGATATTGACATGGGTGTGGAAGTCAAGGCGGCCGACCAGATATTGACGTGGGTACCGGGGAAGTCAAGGCGGCCGGCCAGATATTGACATGGGTGTGGAATTCAAGGCGGCCGGCCAGATATTACGTGGGTACCGGTGAAGTCAAGGCGGCCGACCAGATATTGACATGGGTGTGGAAGTCAAGGCGGCCGACCAGATATTGATGTGGGTACCGGGGAAGTCAAGGCGGCCGACCAGATATTGACATGGGTGTGGAATTCAAGGCGGCCGGCCAGATATTACGTGGGTACCGGTGAAGTCAAGGCGGCCGGCCAGATATTGACATGGGTGTGGAAGTCAAGGCGGCCGGCCAGATATTGACATGGGTGTGGAATTCAAGGCGGCCGGCCAGATATTACGTGGGTACCGGTGAAGTCAAGGCGGCCGGCCAGATATTGACATGGGTGTGGAAGTCAAGGCGGCCGACCAGATATTGACATGGGTACCGGGGAATTTAAGCTGGCCAGCCAGATATTGACATAGGTGTGGAATTCAAGGCGGCCGGCAAGATATTATGTGGGTACCGGGGAAGTCAAGGCGGCCGACCAGATATTGACATGGGTACCGGGGAATTTAAGGTGGCCGGCCAGATATTGACATGATTGTGGAAGTCAAGGCGGCCGGCCAGATATTGACATGGGTGTGGAAGTCAAGGCGGCCAGCCAGATATTGATGTGGGTACCGGGGAAGTCAAGGCGGCTGGCCAGATATTGACATGGCTACCGGGGAAGTCAAGGTGGCCAGCCTGATATTGACATGGGTACTGGGGAAGTGAAGGCGGCCGGCCAGATATTGACCACGTCAGCCCCTCCCCCTCCAGGGCCGCTTGGTGTGTCAACATATGGGGTTTATTGTATATGTCCAACACACCTCACAGGGTGTAGACACGGTTATTTACTTGTGCTTGAATTTAACAAAATCATTATTCAATTAGGTTTTTATTGTTCATGTTGTTGTTACGTGATGTAGAAAACATTAGTTTAAAAACAAACATCGAAGATGAAAAAGGCACACAAATATGAATGAATGTGCAGACAATGATCAAATGAATGCACAAGCTTTACAATTGTTGTACAAACCCTAGCTTTGGAAACCTGGACAAGAGAAACACTGCATTTTATCAGCAGAGAGTATCTATTGTAATTCATCCTTGTCACTGAGGGTTAGGAAACAAATGTTTGCATGTTACATGGAACCAGTTCTAATACATGGCTGTGAATCATGGACAATTAGCAAAGCGCACAAGTCTATTGAGACATCGGAAATGTGGTTGTAGGTAAGAATCCTGAAAATATCTCGGACAGCCAAAATAAGTAATCTCCACGCTTTGACAGAGGTAAGGACACAAACATAACTTTTGACATCCATCAGAAAGGGACAGCCGTTATATTTGGCCACGTTATTAGAACAGACAAGATGAAACATGATGTGATAACTGTAAGGATTCGTGGAAAGAGAGACAGAGGAAGCCAGTGGAAGAAGGTTCTTGACAGTCTTTTGACAAGTTACGGAAAGGTTTACCGCACTCACATTGATACAATGAGTTTGAGTTAATAAGATGTGGAGAAGCATGATCGCCTAGGCCAGTCAACAAGGCATTGTGACGATGATGATAATGATGATATTGATGATGATGATGATGTCTATTTCATGTTATCAATATATGATGCTGATGAGTATATAATATAGACTTTATTATAAGATTTGTTGACGTCATCACTGTCGTGGTAATTCTCTAAAGCGTCCGATACACCCATCTTGAGATTATCCGCCACATCTTGCAACCATCTACTCTGTGGCCTTCCTCTTCCTCTCTTCTCAGTCATATACCCCTCCATTATTGTACTCTTCAAACTTTCATGACGTTTCAAGTGACCAACATATTTCAATTTTCTTTGGTTTATTGTCTTTAATAGCCAAACTTCTTCAATATTCAGCTCTTGAAGTATGGATGCATTTGTTATTTTCTTTATCCAAGATATTCTTAGAACTCGTCTAAATCATGTATATTCAAAGGCATTTATGCGCTGTTCAGCTTGTTTAGTAAGTATCCAGGTTTCACAGGCATATGTTGCAATGGGAAAGATGCATGCTCTTAAACATCTACTGATAGAAAAATCAAAACTAAAGCGAATAAATGTAAAATAGGAACATGGAATGTAAGGACACTAAATGAGTTGAGAAAGTTGAACAATATTATAATAAGGACACTAAATGAGTTGAGAAAGTTGAACAATATTATAAGAGACATGGAAAATATTAACATGAATATTTTAGGCATAAGTAAGATGAGGTGGAAGGGATCTGGTACTATAATTTATTCTGGAGGGGAAACACATTTGATTAAACAAAACAAAAACAGCAAGTCAGTTAATGGTTACTAGTAGATTTCAGACAGAGTTATTATGGTCAAAACAAAGACTACATATAAATAACTAGCTGACCCGGCCCGGCTTCGCCCAGACCCTGGTGGGGAGCATCTCATTTAATTCATATAAGTAGTCATATAAGTTCTCGTTCCCGTTACCGACTGACTGTCTGTCTGTCTGTCTGTCTGTCTGTCTGTCTGACCCGGCCCGGCATTGCGCAGCTCCTGGTGTGGAGCATCTCATTTAATTCATATAAGTAGTCATATAAGTTCCCGTTCCCGACTGTCTATCTGTCTGTCTATCTGTCTGTCTATCTGTCTGCCTGACCCTGCCCGGCTTCGCCCAGTCCCTGGTGGGGAGCATCTCATTTAATTCATATAAGTAGTCATATAAGTTCCCGTTCCCGTTACCGACTATCTGTCTGTCTGTCTGTCTGTCTGTCTGTCTGTCTATCTGTCTGTCTATCTGTCTGCCTGACCCTGCCCGGCTTCGCCCAGTCCCTGGTGGGGAGCATCTCATTTAATTCATATAAGTAGTCATATAAGTTCCCGTTCCCGTTACCGACTATCTGTCTGTCTGTCTGTCTGTCTGTCTGTCTGTCTGTCTGACCCGGCCCGGCATCGCCCAGCTCCTGGTGTGAAGCATCTCATTTAATTTATATAAGTAGTCATATAAGTTCCTGATCCCGACTGTCTATCTGTCTGTCTGTCTGTCTATCTGTCTGCCTGACCCTGTCCGGCTTCGCCCAGTCCCTGGTGGGGAGCATCTCATTTAATTCATAAAAGTAGTCATATAAGTTCTCATTAAATTCATACAACAAAAAAAGTAACTTAAAAGAATGTCCTTCCACACACCATCCATTATTTTTAATGAAAACTCTTTCTAATCACCTGCATGACTACAGTAACTTCTTAAGCAAAAAAAGATGAGTTACAATGTTATGCATTGTGCATTATTTTTATGAAAACTTTGAAAATACCTTACAGATTCTATCATTATTTATTATAACTCATATGCCGGTACATAACTACGGACAAAGAGTTTATAAATCTTTGAAAACGATGCCACAATATGACTATAAGTTATACAGAAAAGTTATGCCCCTTGAAATAACTTTTCCAGAGTTAGGTCCCCTGAGATATATGAAATTATAATGAAAAATGAAAAATGAAATAATACTGAGTAAGCAGGCGATTTCACACTAACAAAATATCACAGTTGGCAGCGCTGGAATGAAAGGAAGGCGTGTAGAAAATTTCATCTCAATCGGATGGGCCGTTCGCGAACAAATAAAGGACATACATACATGCATACAGACAGACAGACAGACGGAGATCCTAATTTATATATAAGATATACAAGTATACGGACCAAAAACAAGCAGTAGTGATGAAAAAACACAACACTTTTACGATGAAGTAGACATGGCGATATATCGAATTAGAAAACAAGAAATAAAAGAAATACAAACAAGTAATGGAAAAGTAGGAATGGGAAATATGGAGGATGTAGTTGGGGATTTATGGTTTAGGTACAAGAAATGAACGAGGAGAAAAATTAATAGATTGGACACATACAATGCTATCCTACTTGGAAACACCTGTTTTAAACACCATAAAAGGCGATGTTGCACAAGGAATGGACCGGATCAGAAAATACTCAACCAAATTCACTACTTACTTATTAATAAAAGATTTAGAAATGAGTTAATAATTGTTAAGACAATAGCTGGTGCTGACTCTAACAGTGATCACGTACCACTACGTGGGCAAATAAAAGTGAGACTGAAGAGAGGGAAAAAGTGGTTAAGAATATGGAAATGAATACAGATGTTCTGAAAGCAGATAAATGAATTCAAAAACAATGCAGAGAGATTGTGAAAAATAGGTACAATGCAATAGCAAAAACAAATAGAGTATAAATGAACAATGGGAAATGTTAAGGGACTCCATTCATCAAAAAAGCAAAGAAATATTGCCAGAGAGAAGCCCAAAAGCTAAGAAAATTGATGACTGAAGAAATCTAAAAGTTGATGGACAAAAGACAACAAAGTAAAGAAGACAAACAAACGTAAGCCAAGATAAATAAAGATATAAGAGATACATGTTTAAAGGCAAAAGAAAGTTGGCTAAATGAGCAGTGCAAGAAAATTGAATTAATTTCTATTAAAGATACATAAAATATGCAGAGAAATCAGAGAGCTCACATGAAGAAAAATAATAGTAAACACAGGATGTTTAAAATCAAAAAGAGGAAAGATATTATTGGAGGTAGAGGCTGTAATGTAAATATGGAATGGGTATATAAGAGAATTATATGATGGAGAAAGAGAAGAATTAACAGAAGAAAGTAACTAAGAAGGTCCACCTATTCTAAAAGAAGAAGTCGCTGATGCTGTAAAACATTTAAAGAAAGGAAAAACAGCTGGGCCAGATGAAATCACAATAGAAGAATTAGAAATACTGGTAGAATCTGGAGTAGAAGTATTAACCAAAATGTTGAATGATATTTACAGCAGTGGATGTTTATTGAGTGATATGCTGAAATGTGTATTTATAGCCATACCAAAAAAAAAAAAAGACTGGAGAATTGAATGTGCAAATGTTCGTACAATTAACCTCACAAATCATGTCAATAAGCTTCTTTTTTTGTTCCGCGTTTCCATCCTGTTTCAGGATATTGGGGTCAACACCAGCATCTTTCAGCTGTATGTTGATTCCTAGGCTAGATTACGCTCATCAGCACGCCACGACTTTCTGAGCGACCGGTTCCATACTCTCATAAGTCACTTTTGCGATTCGAACCACTGCTAATTCTCGTCGCGTCACGTGACGAGAGTATTCGGGGTTAGCGGAGAAAGCTTTCTACTCATAATTATTATGAGAAGAACAAAAAAGAAAATACAAACTGAATTTGGTGTTGAACAGTATAAATATGAGGAAGGAAAAGGTACACACAATGCAATATACACATTGTGAACACTAATATAAAGATCAACAGAGACACAGAAAGCATATATTTGTGCTTTATGGATTACTGTCATAGTCTTGCTCGTATCTAGCTAACTAAACTTGGGTTCATACAGGCAACAATAAATCTGTTCGTTATGAGATCGAATATTTATTGTATTTACATATACAGTATGCGTTGGCGCAGTGGGTAAACAGACCCGCGCTATATTACATCTCCCAAATAGTAAACATCAAACACATAAGTATCATTTAACAGTCTAGCAAACTATCTAGCCTATGTCTATATATCTATTGATATCTATAGAGTCCCTCAAAGGCAGGCCCTGTTGCCTCTCTCAAGTCTGTCTGTCCTCTGCCGGTCTCCGCGTGTCCTAACTAGACACGGGCGGTAACTCTGTCCGAGTTCCTCGTGGACCCCGCATTAGGCGGGCCACATCAGTGTCCACGGAATCATGGACTTGGTGACCATCTCTTTTGAGAAGGTTCTAGATTACTCGGGTCCTGCTCGACTCAATGGTTTCCCTTGGGCTGGAATTGCAGCCCTTTACTAAATGTGCAAGTGAGGCGGTGACAGGATCCCTCCTCCCCCGTGACATGATTTGTTGTTGGGAATTAGATCCGTTCTAATTCTGTCACCGAATCACATACAGTTGGTGTTGTAGTTTGGTGGATAGTAACCTGGCAACCTACCTATTAGCACTAAAAACTCATGTATTCTACCATACAACACTTGTCTGATTTGGTGCAGAGATCCCTGTCTCTCGTGTGCTTAAATATGCTTATCAGACCGAAGTTACGTGGCATTTTAGTAGTTGTATTTACAACTTGCCCTTCTCATAGTACCCGAAATGGTACCCAGACAAATAACCCCTATATAATAGAGGGTTAACAAGACCGAAGTCTTGGCTAAATAAGTACACCTTCAAATCTTGATCTGTGTGTGTATTTCTATACACTTTTACTCCCGTATGTTATATAATGCTAAATATGTAGTTACCTTGTTCTTTTATCCCCCTCATACTACAAGTGTCCCTGTTGGCTTGTTAGTGTGCTTGACTAATAAGTTGATGTTTCTAATAAAGTGACTGTATTTTAACTTGATAGTGTTGAGTTTTAAGGTTTGTGTACTGTGTGTGCTGAATGTGTTGCGTATTTCCAAGCGTCACGAGTTGGGATAACCTCAATCATGAACTACTGCACTGTGTGCAATACATGAACAGGCATTCCAAGTAGTGGTGCTTAGATGTATCCTAACTGCTAAGCTAAGTATATTAACTCACTATTAAACTAAGTACTACACATGTATTCACAAATTAGACAAGTCATACAATTTACATGAAAGACGCAGACAAATTAAAATAAATACGGTTTGCGTACAATTTGTCCGCTAAGTGTATCGTTCTCTCATTTAATCCATTCACACAGTCATTCACTCACTTTTCATTAAAAATAGTATTTGGTTAAAATATATAATTAAAGATGAGGTAAGTGTTATTGCCCTTAAAAAAAATGGGCTAGGCGATATTTGCCCTTTAAGAAAATACGTACTTCTTGTACGATGACTCAAAAATGGGTTATAATTTAAACAGAGACAATTGTATAGGACGGTTCTTTAGCCTAGGAATGGTACCGCCTGTAATATTAATGTCGAATATGTACAAATTACAGGTTAATACAATTTATATACATCAATAATGGAAATATAATACATATTTAATCCTAAACTAATTAATTAATTAAATCCAACGATGATGTGCGCGTTGTCCATCTGTTGCTAGCGTGTTATGCCATGAATGGTAAAGCTAGTATGGCTGTCTCTTAAGTGTTGTAGTCGATGTCGTTCTGTTTCGGCTGTTTGTTAAGTTACGTAGTAACAGCAAGTATGGAATGTTCTTAATGTCCCCTATAACGAGTTCTTACAGAAATCGGAGTTAGTTCGCTGGCTGATCTTATTGGTTGACACAAACACAGTTACTGTTTCTTGCTGGAATCGTTCTAGCGCTTAGGCACTTGATGGTATAGTTCTCAAAGTAACGTATCATGTTCTTGGGTGTCGTAATTAACTTAATCACTGAGAGTACTCTAGCAGGTGTAGAGTTCCACTGTAATATGCAACTGACTAAAAGTATCACAGTTTATAGTATGGCTAATGGTCGATGTAATCAGAGTCATTCTACTGGCGCATTCACCTGCCGTGACAAAAGGTCAGCCACAATGTTGTCGGTGCCTCTGATGTGGCGGATTTCGAAGTCGAAATCTTGAAGTAGAAGACACCATCTTTGTAGTCGATGGTTTTTAGGCGACCCCTGGTTAAGGACCAATAATGGCGAACTGTCAGTGAGGACCACAAAGTGACTCCCTAAGAGGAACTTCGATAATCTCAATATACAAAACACTAGGCTCAAACACTCTAATTCAACTGTGGCATACCGAGTCTCAGCCTTCTTTAGTTTGCGGCTTACATAGAGAATTGGGTGTTTTATGCCATCCATTTCCTGCATCAAGCATCCTCCTATTGCGATAGCGCTCGCATCTGTGGTCAAAATAAAGGGTAAATTTATGTTGGGTAATCGTAAGACTGGTGGATTAGAAAAAATATGTTTCAATCTACACATTGCATCATCTAAGCTGGTACTTTTACAAATTTTTGATGGATGATTTTTAGTTAACATATCAGAAAAGATTGAGGTTAGTTCTGCCCAATGTGGAATAAATTTAGAATAATAGTTAATCAGACCTAGTAAACTTCTAACTTGCTTCTTTGTGGTAGGTACTTCTAGCTTAAGGATCTTGGAAACAATTTTATCATCAGTCAACAATTTTCCTTCAGAAATTCTATGACCAAGGAAGTCTATTTGTGTATAACCTATTTCAACCTTGGAAGGTTTGATAGTAAGTCCAAAAAGAGAGATTTGGTGGAAGACTTGTTTAAGGGTGAGTAAGTGAGAAGTCATATCAGAAGAATGGATGCATATATCATCAATATAAGCAACTACGTCATTAATTCCGTGTAATAACAATCTTGTTAGTCTTACAAATGTGGCCGGTGCGTTCTTGAGCCCAAACGGAAGATATAGCCATTCGTACAAGCCGAGAGGTGTTGCGAATGCTGTTATATGTCTACAAGAAGGGTGTAATGGAACTTGCCAATATCCTTTAGCTAAATCGGTCTTAGAAAATAAGGATGATTGAGCCATATTTAAGATAAGATCTTCACAGCTGTTCATTGGCTCTGCATCCGTTGTTGTTCTTGTATTTAAAACTCTATAGTCAATGCACAAGCGAATTGTCTGGTCCTTTTTTTTCACCAGAACAATCGGTGACGAATATTGAGACATCGATTTTTGAATAATGCCATTTTTCTCTAAATCTAAAATTTCTTTATCTAAATTAGATCTGTAATGGAGAGGAATAGAATATGGTCTACATTTGACCGGTCTCAGATCTGTCAGCACAATTGAATGTGTTATTTTATCAGTGCGTCCAGGTCTGTTAGAAAAGATAAATTTATACTCGTCAAGGATAGTCAAAATGTCTTGTCGCTGTTGTTGTGTCAAAGTGTCAGAGATATGTATGTCATTTATACTTCCGTCGTCAGTCATGATTGGTACAGGGATTTCAGTGTTGTCCACGTCTGTCTGATTTACCACAGATGCCACTGTTTGTAAATTGTCTTCAATGTCATTGTCGTCGTCGTCGAGATCAATTGTTGTCAATATGTCGTCAAATTTGTAGTCGATGTCGATATCACAGATTGTCGGTAATGTCCATATGTCTTCGTCGTTTTCGTCGTCGTAAGAGTGTGTCGTTAACGATGCTACGTTTGTCGAGGTGTCATTTCGTTGAGAAATTGTCGTTTCGTCTCCGTCGCCAGTTCGTTGAGTCAGTTCATTTGTCTCATTGTCCTGTCTAACATAATATGGTTTCAACATATTTATATGGGATAATTTCAAGTTTCTATTTAAAGAGAATGCAGTAGGGTTATTCCCCTTGTTGACCATTTTCTGACATATAACACAAGATGTACAAAAGGTTTTAATATCCTGGTCAAACTTTGGCCAATAAAACTGGGTCAGGATAATAGCCTTGGTCATTTCGTATGTCATATGACCTCCAAAAGGGGAGTCATGGGCTATTTTTAGAATTTTGTTTCGATGTGCTAGTGGTAGCACTATTTGCTGTGTCGTGGTCTGGTTTGTTGTGTAAAATCTAGTTAAGATGTTGTTCTGTAGCCTAAATGTCCACGATGCGTTCTTTGTTAATTTTGGCTTAAGGCCTACTAACTTAAAGTATGGTGCTAGTGTAGGGTCATTTTCCTGTTCATTTCCAAAATTGATGTTAGTTGAGTTTGGCGCTACTATTTCTAATGATTCCTGTAGTTGGTCGGTGTTGGTTTTGTGGGTTGTCTGTCGTGTTATTGCGTTTGTGTGTTGTGTGTCTCGTTGCACATTTACAGGTTCGGTACTTGGTAGTTTGGTCGCATCCTCAATTCGAGGTTTTAATTCGGTCGTATCGTTTCTTGATTCGACCGCCCCTGCATTGTACACCTCGGTAAATTCTTCCTGAATTACCTCAGTGGTTGTCTCCCTTGGTATTTTGGCAGTTTGAGACAAGCAAGAATGGTGTTTCTCTTTTGTGTCGCTATTTCTGTGGTGGATACCGTGTTTTTGCTCCCACCTTTTTATTTCTCTTTCAGAGCATGGATGTATGTTGGGTAAATTACCAAGTATAATATCCGCGACGGGATTTTCAAGGATAGCACACAATACTCGCCCCGATATGAACGGTGTTTGAATTTCGACCAAAGCAAGGGGGTATTTCTCTATTGTACCTGAAAATGTGCGACACGTCACATGTTTGTCTGTGTAGTCTTTAGCGTCTACCAATGTTCTCCTCACTCCACAGAGAGTTGCGCCGGAATCACGAATTAACGTGCCCTTTTTGTTGTTAACAAACCCTGTATAAAAAACTAGCTTGCCTGTAGATGATAAGGCAGCGTTAGCTATTTCATTTGCAATTGGGATTATGTGACCACAATGTAGTGTTGTGTCAAGTTGGAACTTCGTACAGGTGTTGCACTTACTGTCTGTTATGGTGTTGATGACGTGTACAGCATTCCCAAGCTCGCTTTCATTGTCGTGTTGATTTTCACATTCATTTAGTGACTGAAGCTCTTCGTCAGACGACGTTTCTACTAATGCCGCATTGGCCTGTTTCAATAACTTTCGGCCTTCACAATCTTTATTATAGTGACCCCAGCTATTGCAGAAATAACATTTAATTGCTCTGTGGTAAGCCATGCGTTTAGCTGTTTGCTTCTCTACCATCTTTTTGAGGTGTTCAGGGTAGGTGGGTGATTTGTCACACATCCCGTAACTGTCGTGATGAAAATTGCAATATTGGCACCTTACTACTTTACCGACATTGGATCGTGGTTTAAATCTGCTCTGTGATTGTTTGGAGTATTTGGTGTTCACTATTGCAGCTGCTGTATCATTGTTACTTATATTATGTTGAAAAATATCCCTATTTGCTGTAAAAAATGCATTCCCTTTCGCCTCGATTTCCTGAATGCTCTTACAATCCATTTGTTTTAAGAACTTGGCAAAAGGTGTGGGGATGGTGCTAACTATTTTATCTATTATAATTAGTTCCTTAAGTTTATCATGGCTATTGTTGGTTTTAGCCGAGTTAATCCATTTTGTGCATATGTCTTGGACTGTACTGACATAATCTATGAAGGTTTGGTTTGGTTGTGGAGATAATTTGGCGAATTGTTGTTGGTAACCTGCAGTGTCTAAAGAAAAATGTTGGAGAATGCGTTGTTTTAGGTACTCATAGTCTTTTCGCATTTCCTGTGGTATTGTTTCTATTACTTTCAGTGGTTCAAGAGCCAAATTTCTCATTAGAATAAATGCCCAATCTGCTTTACTGATTTTATGATGAGACATGAGACATTCAAAATTTTCTAAGTAAGCGGAGATGGAATCTCCAGAACAGAAAGCCTTCACGAGACCTTTATATTTATTATATTTTTGTTCTTCTTCTTTGCTTCTTAACTTATTTATTGATATTTCTGCGTTGGCCTCCATTTCCATCTGTTTTAGTTTAATCTGTGTCTCGGCATTTAGTTGGGCCTGTTTGGCGGCGGCCTCAAGCTCCATCTGTTTCTCTTGAGCCTGCAATTGTATTTTCTTTTCATCTGCTTGTATTTGCATTTGTAATTTCTTTTCATCGGCCTCAATTTGCAATTTCTTTTCCTCTGCTTGCAGTTTCCTTTCTTCGGCTTCCATTTGAAGTTTCCTTTCCTCTCGTTCTATCGCTCTTTCTTCACGGGCAATGTTTTCTGCGTGTGTTTTCTGTGCCCATTCTGACAATTTCTCTTCTTTATAACCTAACTTTATTCCTTGCTCAATGCATTGATCTAAACTAGACATTTTGTGTTTTACTTGTTTGTTAAGTTTATAGAGTTAAATCCCTTTAGAAAAATATGTTGTGTGGTCGAAAATTTGGTTAACTCCCCTACTTATTAATGTGTAAATCAAAATGCAAGGTTATGTTGGTGAAAATTTCATGAATATGCAACGAAATCAATATGAAACAACATAATACATTGATGAAACATGAGAAGTACAGCTTAGAAGTACAATGAGTATGAGGTGAAACTTAGCTCTGAATTTTGAAGCTCCTCGATGTTATCTTGCACTCTCGTTATTGTTGGAAAGGTTTCATCGGTTGGACGCGGCACTTGTTGCGGAACAATCTGCTCGTGGAGCGAGAAAACATTAGTGACTGTCACAAAAAAAAAATGTCAAAATAGTAACATGTCAAAAAAAATTGTTTACAGAATCAAAATAAAGAGGCGCTGTGGAGGCAATGGTGAGACATTGCCGAGGGACTCAGATTACTTCTATTTTATCGCTAGATAGCTACTAGTTTTATGTAACCTTGTAACGTTAACAATTTCTTGGATTTAAACAAATCAATGTGTTACCAAAAATCAATGTTTTATCAAAAATCAGCGTGATATGATTAAACAATTAATTTTTCATGGCCTTTAATAGGTTTTTAAGAAAACATCCTATGCCAAAACCGGAAAACTAGCCCCCAAAAAGCCTGTCATAGTCTTGCTCGTATCTAGCTAACTAAACTTGGGTTCATACAGGCAACAATAAATCTGTTCGTTATGAGATCGAATATTTATTGTATTTACATATACAGTATGCGTTGGCGCAGTGGGTAAACAGACCCGCGCTATATTACATCTCCCAAATAGTAAACATCAAACACATAAGTATCATTTAACAGTCTAGCAAACTATCTAGCCTATGTCTATATATCTATTGATATCTATAGAGTCCCTCAAAGGCAGGCCCTGTTGCCTCTCTCAAGTCCGTCTGTCCTCTGCCGGTCTCCGCGTGTCCTAACTAGACACGGGCGGTAACTCTGTCCGAGTTCCTCGTGGACCCCGCATTAGGCGGGCCACATCAGTGTCCACGGAATCATGGACTTGGTGACCATCTCTTTTGAGAAGGTTCTAGATTACTCGGGTCCTGCTCGACTCAATGGTTTCCCTTGGGCTGGAATTGCAGCCCTTTACTAAATGTGCAAGTGAGGCGGTGACAATTACACTAAGGCATTAGATAAAGTAAAACATAATGAACTGATAAACATGTTGGAAGAAATCAATATTGAAGTGAAAGATCTAAGAATAATAAAGAATATTTACTGGAATCAAATAGCAGTAATTAAAATGGGAAATAAAGAGGGCAACTATGAACAAATAAAACAAGAAGACAAGAATGTGTTTTGTCACCGGATTTCTTCTCTGTTTATAACGAAGTAATAATGAGAGAGATCAAAGAGAAGCCAGGAATACTAATCTGAGGTTATAATATAAACAATCTACGCTATGCTGATGACACCGTATTGATAGCGGAACATGCAAAATTGTTGGACATTGTAGTAACAGAGAATGCAAAGAAAGGATTTTTGAATATCAATAAAACAGTAACAGTAGTTACATCAAAAAAAAAAAAAAGGTGGCACCAAAACGTGAAATGGCAATAGAAGGGAAAATGCTTAACCAAGTGGATACTTTTAAATACCTAGGGGCAATTATTACTTTAGATACAAAATGCACAACAGAGATTAAGAGCAGAATTGGGCAAGTGAAAGATGTATTTCAAAAAATGAAAAGTATCTTATGCAATATGTCACTATCATTGAATGTAAGAAACTTATAAACTGTTTTATTGTATTGCAGTGAATCTTGGAAATGTGATGGAAACATTAGTAAGAACCTGGAAGCGACAGAGATGAGGCTCCTGAGAAGAATGTTGCGAATTCCTTGGACTGCTAAATTAACTAACAACGAATGCCCGAAAGAGGTTAATGAAACTTAGAGTGCGAGGAATTGCACCCTAAAGACTAAATGTCATGGCAAGGCATATCAGGCCCTAAGCCCTGTTCGGCAACCGGTCAAGGATGGAAGGTCCAACAGGCGGCCATTTGAGTATTGCTTTGCTGATCCGGCAGCTTCTGCAGCTTGTCTTGTTCCAGACGTATTGATGTTACGTTTATCTATGAAGTAAACTAGACAGGTTGAGAGAGGGATCATGCTGTATGGGTAACACATGGTCTCTATATTCAGCCTAGGCTTTATGATATAGAGAGGTATAACATCATTTTACAAACTATCATCTGTTAAAACGGTAAGGTGCCAGTCAGTCGGTCAGTCAATTAGTCAGTCAGTCAGTCAGTTAGTCAGACAGCCATTTAGTCAAATACACTTATGTTTTTAATTGGAATATCCTCAGCTTCATGAGATCAATAGCAATAGAAACAACAGTAATAACACCATCAACAGTGATAACACCATCAATGGTAATAACTCCAACAAGTTATCCTACCATCAAACACTATCAAGAGTAGTAAGACAATGAAGAACAATAACACCGAAATCAGCAGTAACACTGAAATCAACAATAACACCATCAGTAGCAATAACACCATCAACAGTTATAACACTATCAAGAGTAGTAAGACAATGAAGAACAATAACACCGACAATAGCACTACCATCAGCAATAACACTTCTAAGATTAATAACACCATTAGTAATAATAACACCATCAACAGTTGAAAACACCATCAACAGTTATAACACATCAACTACCAATACCACAACGGCACTATTGGTAAAACAGTTAAAGCATCTATAATACCGAAGACAACAGTAACGAAAACAATAGCAACATCCCCAACAGTGTCAACATTGCCAACAACACCAACTACCACACATTCGCTTTCACACGAGGTCTTAGAGCGTCTGAGAGCTGTATGTTTCTCTAGATCACTCTTCAAATCAATACAAAAAAAGATAAATTTACAGGTCACACCAACAGAGTAGAGGGATTAGAGAAATTAATCTAATGCAAGAAATTAGTAGACAAGCGAAGCAGAGACAGACAGACAGACATAAGACTATGAGGAATATCTTCAGCAACCGGCAATAAGCAATAATAGATCATAACTTCATCAAAACCCACGAATATGTACTCCCTGAGTGAATTTAAACACAGGCGCCATAAATTAAACATTGCACGATTTTTTGCCTGGCATATTTCGCCGCATCTTGTCGAGTGCAGACTGCAGAATTATATATGATATGAAGTGGACAAACAAATAATACTTTGGCTGACATACTAAGTTGATATTGTTCGAAGATGAAGAACGAAGTCTAACACTTAACAGGAAGTCCTTCTGTTTGCATAGAAATGGTTGGAATCGCTTAATAGATTATATACATATGCCAGGCAAGAAATCGTGCAATATTTTGTTATGGCATCTATGTTTAAATTCATCTAAATAAGAGACAGAGAAAAAAATGATCGTTAAGTCTGTGTCAAAGACTGAACTATGAGGCCAGAGGTCTGCCTCAAGATAGAACACCACCGGGAAGAGTGGTCAACCTCATATAGATTAGAGGTGATACCTTGCCCCCGGAATAAGGGCAGGGTAGGTGATAGAATGGGGGACTATTAACTAGTCTCTCATGAGACACGGAGACGGTGACCAGATAGTTAGCACTCTGGTCACGACAGAATCACGGCGCCTACATGATAGCCACGATTGCTAATCAACAGAAAATAGCTAATGTAAGCGTGCCAAACAGAACGGCACGCAGAAAGCCGAAGGACACCTCAAGGTCCTTCCGCGTGGTGTGTAACCACGCTAGCAAGCTAGTCAGACTGGGGACTGACTTTGTAGCGAGCACCTCGTTGTAGTGTTGATAGGAGATTTGTGTAACCAAATAGATAGAATTAGCATTAGGGTTTAGAAACTAGTGATAGGCAATTCTGTGGTTTTGTGTGTGGTTTTGATAGCGACTGTTATGTACTTGTAAAGAGCCACCGGCAATAAAATGTATCATTTATTTCCTCTCACACGACTTGCAAGTTTTTGTGTGGTGTGGGAGAAGTAATCTGATGATGCCTTACACATGAGTTGTTGACAGGCAAAGATTAATGTGGTGTCAGAAGTGGTGCTTGGACGAAAGTGCCAAGCAAATACACTCATCCACGGCTCTAGACTAAGTTTACAAATAGTGAAGTAGTAATTTAATTTGTGTCAGTGACGATTAACTTATGCAGAACTAGGACAAGTTGCTGACGAAACTGTGCCTATCGTGACGAAATAATGCTTATTTATGTTTAGTAAAATATTATATACTTAAATCATGTGTTTCTTCAAAGTTGTAAGTATTGATATTATTACTTTCTGTTATTTATTCATGTAATTATTTATTTATTTATGAATAATTGTCAAAAGTGATTCATGGCGGAGCGATACACATGTCAGCAACAATATCGATTTTTGCAAGCTAAAAATAGCGCTGCGCCTCTGACGTAGCACGATTGACAAGCAGTTGGGTTACGCCATTGGCAATCAGCATCTGAGTGTTTACAAATCGGTAAACTGCTGCCCGCCTGAATCAGTGCTTTATATTACCTATTATTTATTTATTTGAGTTAGTAATTGAATATATTTGTTTATTTAAACAATATTAATATATTTTCGTTTATTTCAAAGCAGTTATTGAATTTGTTTTTCGTACTTTTTCTTGTGTTTACCGTCACGATGGCACTATTTTCAGCCAGGCAAATTAGACTGGTCTGCACAACACTTGCATAGATTAAACTAGGTTAGCGACGAAAGGCATATAAGGTTAGAACGAAGACAGGACATTGACAATTTAATATTAAGTAAACTATATTCTGTTTTGTTCGTGGGCATGTCATTGTCATTGTGTCAAATTGTCGAATAATATGTCGTTTGCTATTTGTTAATTGTTGCTGCTCTGTAAACCAGGGTGAACAACAGCTGATTATAAAATTGGTGTGTATGCCGAAGTGCCAAACAGGTGACCTAGATAGAGAACTCGGGGCGATACTGAAGCGCCAAACAAGGTGACCTGTGTTACCGGAGTGTGTTCCTTGTTCTCGGGAACATTAAGTTGAGTATACTCAATATATTTGGCATGCTATGTGATTAATAGTGCATCTCTTTTTCAGCTTGTGATGCATTATCATACTTTTGTGCTCTGTTTTTTGCAGGACTAAATTTTTCATTTTATACACAAAGAGTACAATTTGCAGTGCTCAGATATTAACAAATATAACATATCAAAGAAAAATAAGTGAATAAAAAGGTCAGTGTAGGTCAACACTAGCTATTTACCTAACATCATGGCTACTTTAGCTGACTTCGTAAAAGCAGGCAAAGAAATGCAATACACAGGTAAAGAGCTAGAAGAATATGCTGATAAGAAATTTAAAGAAGCAAAGGATGCAGAGAGAGATGAACGCGCACAGGAAAGACAACACCAGATACAACTAGCTGAGATAACAAAACAAAAAGAATTACAAATTAAGCAACAACAGTTAGAGTAGGATAAGGAGATTAAACAGAAAGAACTAGAATTAAAGCAAAAGCAATTAGAGCAGGAGAAAGAACTAAAACAAAAGACATTAGATCAAGAAAGAGAACTAAAGCAAAAAGAGATAGATGAAATGGCAAGAGTTAAGGAAAAACAAATACAAGTAGAATCAGAGACACAGTTAAAGATGAAAGAGATGGATGTAGACTCACACGCCGAGATCTCTGCCACTAAACTTAAAAGTCAACAAGAAGAAAATAAGTTCAACAAATACAAAAATATTATCAAACCATATTGTAAAGAAGATTCAATATCAGCCTGGACAGAAAATGTCGAGTATCAGTTTAAATATCACCAAGTTCCAATAGACATGTGGGCTATGATTTATATGAAGAACCTTAGTGGTGAGCCCCTTAAAGTGATAGAAGCTATACCAACTGATCTTAGATCTAACTATCAATACATCCATGATAGGATAATGCAACACTTTTTACTTGATGCCCCTGGGTATCAGGTTCAGTTCTCAAATTTAAAACCTAAACCTAGTGAGACTTTCATTGACTACGTCTCAAATGTTCAAAGTGTACTAAATAGATGGCTTAAGGCAGCTAACATAGGAAAAGACTTTGATAGACTTAAGAATTTAATAGCCATGGATAAAGTCATATCCACTATACCATCTCCTTTTTGCTAAATTTCTACAGCAGTCAGACATTGAGAACATAGAGCAGTTCGAAAAGAAAGGGTCTGCATATTTTTCTTCCAACAGAGATATTTTTAAGACCTCAAATGACTCTGAAGTAGTTTCCTTTGTGAAAGATCAACCAAGAAATTATCAAAGTAAGAGAAAACCCTTTCAGAAAATCGACACAAAAGATAGGAAAGTATCAAAATGTATTTATTGTCAACTTTTGCATGACACTTATTCCATGTGTGACAAATCGCCAAATTATCCGGCGCATCTTGAAAATGTTATCAAGAAGCAACAAAACAAAAGATCTGCATACAGGCGTGCAATCAAATGCTTCTTTTGTTCCAGCTACGGCCATTATTCAAATAAGTGTCTGGGCCGCCAACGTATGAAAGCCAACAATGCTATTTTGATTGATACATCTTCTGATAGTGGTAGTGAGACTGAGTGTGAGATTGAGAATGTATTACCTTTCAAGCAATCTGAAGACGTGTGTTGTGTGAACGATGTGTTAAGCTTTGACAATTGTGTTCAATGTCACCAAACTCATGCAGACGGAAAATTAGAATGTGGGCATTTTGTAACATCCTCCGTAGAGAATGCAAATGCAGTTATAGCCTCCAGAGGCAATCTATTGTTTCACCCTGCGATGGTCAATGATAAGCCATGCCGATGTTTGCTTGACAGTGGGAGCTCTATTATTGGTGTGAAAAAGGAACTTGTTAATCCAAAGGATTATACTGGTGACTCTGTAAAATGCCGGACTTTTTCTGGTAATATAGAAACCTATCCTCTGGCAAGAGCCCGTATAAACACCCCGTTCCTTTCTGGTACCGTTACTTGTGCAATACTAGACAACCCTTGTGCTGAGTTAATTCTTGGGTGTCTGCCCCAGCTAAAGCACTGTACAGATGAAGAAATATCTGTCTGGGAGGAGAAGAATGGTTTCACTCCAGTAAACAGTGGAGATATCCTCGGACATTACAGTCCTAACAAAAGTGCTAGACCCATAACACTTGAAACTGGTCAATACATAATGGTACTACTACCAGACAAGCATAATAAAATGTTAACTTCATGGCAAGGGCCTTTCAAAGTGATACAACAACTTTCAGATGTTGACTATGAAATATCAATAAACGGACACTTAAAGATATTCCATGTCAACATGCTGAAACCTTACTTTTCACGACAACTGACAGAAGTAGAGACAGACGAACATAGTGCACCCACATCTAGTGATCAGACGACAGACATACACAACGCAACTACACTAGTTAGCGAGACTGGCATATCCGACGATATCCATACATCTAGCGAGAATACAGAATACGCACTTAGTACCACCACCGTACTGAATCAGGTAGACGACGACGGAATGGAACTTCCCGTTCCTAATGTGGACAAGACTGCCACATTAGATAGCATACAGATAGAACAGGGACTAACAGACAGTCAACGACGACAATTAGTAGAATTAGTAACGGAATACAAAGACATATTTTCTGACATTCCAGGTAGGACGGACAGAATCGAACACTCCATTCTTCTTTCGGACTCTAAGCCTATTAAATGCAGGCCGTACTCAATTCCACTTAGCTATAGGGAAAATCTAAATAAGGAAATTCTTAATTTAGAAGCTAGTGGGATCATCTAGAAATCCACTTCGGAGTACTCTTCTCCAATCGTCCTAGTTAAGAAAAAGGACTCTACAATTCGTCTCTGTGTGGACTATCGAAAACTCAACAACGTCACTAAGATCGACGCAGAGCCAATTCCTTCCTGCGAAGATCTTATTCTTGACATGTCCACCTCCAAAATCTTTTCTAACTAGATCTTACTAAGGGATATTGGCAGGTCCCTATGCAGTCTCAATCCATCCATCTTACTGCGTTTTCAACACCTTTAGGACTATACGAGTGGCGTTTTCTTCCTTTCGGACTTCGAAATGCTCCTGCCACTTTCGTACGCTTAACTAGAGATCTACTTCATGGAGTGACGAATACAGTGACCTATATAGATGATATATGTGTCCATACTGATGACTCGACAACACACTTACTGAAACTAAGACATGTCTTTGATAGGTTGCGACTCTTCGGGCTCACGGTCAAACCGAGCAAAGTCGAATTGGGCCTAAAAGAAATTGACTTTTTGGGTCATGTCATTTCTCAGGGTCAACTTAAGACTGACAATAGAATTATTACCAAAATTATGAACCTGACCATGCCTACCACAAAGAAGCAGGTCAGAAGCCTTTTGGGGTTAGTAAATTACTATAGCAAATTCATACCAAATTTAGCGGAAATTACAAGTGTATTTTCCAATGTTTTAAAAGCATCTGTAAAATTAGATGTCAAAGATGCATTATTAATTTCTGCATTGTCAAAATTGAAAATCCTTTTTAGTAATGTACCAATTCTCCGCTTGCCTAATCCTAGGCTCGTTTATTATCTTAGGACAGATGCCAGCAGAATCTCCATCGCTGCAGTATTAGGCCAATTTTATGATGGCATCTTCCACCCGATTTGCTACGTGAGCCGTAAGATCACACCAACTGAGTCCAGATATTCCATATCAGAGTTGGAAGCCCTAAGCGTCATCTATGAGGTGAGAAAGCTCCATCGATTTTTGGCAGGTGTTCACTTCATTGTCCAGACTGACAACTCCCCAATCACGGTCATACAGAGTGGTGTGCATCGGAATGACCGTATATACAGGTGGTCGCTAATACTACAAAATTACACCTTTAGTTTAGAGCATATCAAGGGTAAGGATAACATCTTGGCTGATACCCTTAGTCGACCATCTGAGGTAGAAATACCAGAGATACCACATAAGAGTATAAAGTAATAGATGTTAACTTAGTACAGTAGTCTACGGCCATACCACGTTGTAAATACCGGTTCTCGTCCGATCACCGAAGTCAAGCAACGTCGGGCGTGGTTAGTACTTAGATGGGTGACCGCTTGGGAACACCACGTGTTGTAGACAATTTTTTCACCAACTCTTCTGTCCATTGTGGAATCGTTCCACACAGGCATCAAGGGTATAATCAAGTTTGATGGTGCAACTTCTGAAGAATTTGAAATCAAGAGTGGAGTTAAGCAAGGTTGTGTACTAGCTCCCACCCTCTTTGGAATATACTTTTCACTTCTACTGAAATATGCATTTCGTGATCAGGATGGTGGTATATACATTCACTCACGCTCAGATGGCGGCCTCTACAATGCTCAGAGATTGAAGGCTAAGACCAAAATTAGGAGGGTACTGATCAGAGAATTGCTTTTTGCAGATGATGCTGCAGTTACGACCCACTCTGAGGAAGAATTGCAATGTCTACTATCTGCATTCTCCAATGCTTGTTCTGAATTTGGTTTAACAATTAGCAAAAAGAAGACACAGATTATGTCACAAGGTGCACATGGGGTACCATCAATCTTTATTGACGACGCCGAACTAGAGATAGTAGACCATTTTACATATCTAGGATCGGTGGTAAATAGCAAATTATCCCTAGATCAGGAAATCAACATCCGGATTGGTAAGGCAGCAACAACAATGAACAGGTTAAGAAAAAGAGTCTGGGAGAACAGGAAGCTTACTGCCAAAACAAAAGTCCTTGTCTATCAAGCCTGTGTCCTTAGTACTCTTCTCTATGGCAGTGAAACCTGGACAACTTACTCACACCAAGAGAACAATTTAAACAGCTTTCATATGCGGTGTCTGCGAAGAATTCTTGGTATTAAGTGGCAAGACAAAATCACAAATACTGAAGTATTGGAAAGATCAGGTTGTGTGACAGTTTATTCCATGCTCAGTCTTCGTAGACTTAGATGGATAGGACATCTTAGGCGGATGGATGATGGTAGAATACCAAAGGATATCTTTTTTGGTGAATTACAGATGGGTAAGAGATCTCAGGGTCGGCCTCTACTACGATACAAAGATGTGTGTAAGCGGGACATGATTGATACAGGCATTGATAATGCACATTGGGAGCAAGTCGCCGCTGAACGTGTTGCATGGAGGGCAAATATCAGAAATGGAATAAAGTCAAAGGAGAAAATTATTGCAGAAAAGTCACACACCAAGCGTTTGAGACGTAAGATGGTGCATGATGGTGGAAATGACCACGTGTTCACATGCACCCACTGTGAACGGACATTTACAGCGCAAATTGGCCTTATCAGTCACACTCGCTACCGCCATAGTTAAAAGTTATTATGCCTTTTTAAAGCACAAACTATCGTCTGTCAAGACGGCAAGGTGCCAATGTATGTATGTGTAGTACAGTAAAATATTCTATGTTAAATATGTTACAAATACATAGACATTATGTGCTGAACTAGGTACTGAGAACATTCAATTTACTATGTGTCCGTAGACATCAAAATTAAGAACTTTGCTCTGAGAATTAATATATCACTTTGTGAACGAGGACAGCTCATTACTTGCTAAGCTCCATATCTGTTCCAGTGAATCATTTGTGTTAAGCAGAGAAAAACAGTGTCAGGACATTACATAAATACAGACACGAAAACTGTGGTCTACGACACAAGCGAACTCTACAGGTGCAATACCCATAAGACACAAGTGTGACTGTGTAATGTATTTCATATACCCAGGACAATTGTATAAATAGTATGCCAATGAAACCAGTTTCTGAACATTAAGGGCAACGACTGACCTGAGGTATTTAAATACCATGTATATAAATACTCATTGTGATATGTATTATAACGTTTTAATATAGTCATAAATTATAGGTAGATTATCTCATTTAAGTTATATTTAGATTTAGATAATATAATAGTTTTCAGTTTTTTAGCGTTAAATAGATTATTAATTTACCCACTTACTTACCTTAAAATTAGAATAGGATAGTAATTTAAACGTAATAATAGTAATAGTACCATTTAGCTTATTACATTTCACTTTGTTTCATGTCATTTGAGTTCATTCCAGTTTAATGATCCAATCCATTTAACAAACATTATCATTTAGTATTATAATTAGTTTACAACATAATAGGATAAAAAGATTATATAATTGAAAATACATCATTCACACCATTTAGATTAAGAATATCAATCATATAGTTGTTTTTTTTCCCGTAAAAACATTAGTTATAATTGTGTTAGAGGTAACATCACCCATGTTAGAAAGGTACTTAACTTATTACATTTCACATTACCCATTTCACAAAGGTACATAACTCATCTCACATCAATGTCATTTTAAATAGTTAGATTACATCCCTTAAATTAGATAAATAGTAGGAGTAATGTAAGCTTGGATTAGTATTAATGTGACAGATAGATTAAGATAGGTAACACATTAAATATATATTTATATAACTAGTATTAGTATGTCACTATTTAGAATATTATTGTAATAGAATATAGTGGTAAGTAATACCAGGGTACAAGCCATCAACCCTTTTTCTTACATGTAAATATATTGTAAATACTTGACTTGTGCAGCAATTTACGCACAGTCATGAGGCTCAACTCTGTCAAACTGAGCCAAACTTGTACAGTGTCACTCCAAGGTTTTTAAATAACTATGAGGGTAAAAGATGTATGACAGAAATAAAGGTAAAAGATGCGTGACAGAAGTGATGGTAAAATATGTGTGACAGAAGTGTGAAAGTGAAAGAGGTTTGACAGAAGTGTGAAAGTGAGAGCGAATGTAAATTATACAACAGAGATTGAGATCAGTCAGCGGATTTTTCTGCCGCTCAACGCGACTTTTTATTTTTGTCTGCGTCAAATGTGTGCTTTCTGTGTTGTGCTGTGATGAATGTGGTGTGTGTAGTTTAGTGTAGATCTTAGAGAAAGTATTTTAAGTCTCATAAGACGGAGATGTAGTCACTAATTAGTGTGATGCACTTCTTTGTGGCCTCATTCAACCGAATTATGGCACTTGAAAACTTACTTACATACACATGATAGTGAGATACACATGTTAGAGAGTAGATTATACTATTAATATAATCCAAACACGCAAACAACCAGAAAAACAAACATATAAATTGCATACACTTTTTGTAGATCAAAGGGAGATAACTCCGGGTCAGGGGACATAATAGACAACGAAATACTAACTTAACAGTGAAAGATAACTTTACACGCGGAAGCGAGATAGGTAAAGCCTGTCGCGCACAGCTTGTGTAATGGTTGTTTAATATTATATGGGGGACATGAAGCAATTCATGTGTTGACCCTAAGAAAGTCAACTTTGTATGGGTAGTGAGTTAATTTACTATTTGAGGGCAGGTCTTATTAGACAACGGTCCGGTTCAGACATACCTCTAATTAATATAATATTGCGATTGAGAATAGGGCTCACGCCAACCAGACAAGTTTGTGGCGATTGCCAGTAACCAAGTAAAGTGATACGACATTGTGACAATAGGCAGTAGAAGTCTATTAAGTAGCCCAAAGCCAGGTTATCTACAGTCTTTGACAAAAATTAGATACACTAATTTTTTTAGAAACCTCTTGCGTCACAACCAATGAGTCAAAGTTGATGACGCAACACAGGAGGGGAGGGTGTGTGTCAAAGACTGAACTATGAGGCCAGAGGTCTGCCTCAAGATAGAACACCACCGGGAAGAGTGGTCAACCTCATATAGATTAGAGGTGATAGCTTGCCCCCGGAATAAGGGCAGGGTAGGTGATAGAATGGGGGACTATTAACTAGTCTCTCATGAGACACGGAGACGGTGACCAGATAGTTAGCACTCTGGTCACGACAGAATCACGGCGCCTACATGATAGCCACGATTGCTAATCAACAGAAAATAGCTAATGTAAGCGTGCCAAACAGAACGGCACGCAGAAAGCCGAAGGACACCTCAAGGTCCTTCCGCGTGGTGTGTAACCACGCTAGCAAGCTAGTCAGACTGGGGACTGACTTTGTAGCGAGCACCTCGTTGTAGTGTTGATAGGAGATTTGTGTAACCAAATAGATAGAATTAGCATTAGGGGTTAGAAACTAGTGATAGGCAATTCTGTGGCTTTGTGTGTGGTTTTGATAGCGACTGTTATGTACTTGTAAATAGCCACCGGCAATAAAATGTATCATTTATTTCCTCTCACACGACTTGCAAGTTTTTGTGTGGTGTGGGAGAAGTAATATGGTGATGCCTTACACATGAGTTGTTGACAGTCTGCTCCATACCAGAAGCGAAAGAACAACAATATTGGCTCTTGCTCTAATGGTCACTTCAACTCAGTTTCATTCTTTGTGTTTCTTTCTAATTTGATTCTGCTTTTCTTCATTCTCACATTCATCAGAGCTAATTTTTCTCTTAAGAATCTCCATGACAAGTGCATCACCAGTGATTAAGGCAGCACCTAACGGTGCTGAAACTAAAGCTAACACACTGCTAGCAAACGCCCATAGAGTTCCTAAAACAGCCCAGCGTGTCTTCGCCTTCCTTATATTCTCCAGTTCTACGGCCAGGCGCTGTAGTTCGACACCATCGCCCAGCTTTTCCTCTATTCTCTCCACAGTTTTCAATAGATCGGTCAGCACGTTGTACCCTTTGTCCTGGAGAATGATCTCCTCCTTGAGATCCTGGAGGCGTTTTACCAGTTGCTCTTTGTGACTGACAGAAGGCTGTTTGATGTAGTCTTCTATTTCAGCAGTCAGAAGACTGAGGCGTTGTTGAATTTCTAAAGTCAGCTCAGGGGCTTTCAGCTCTACTATCAGCTTATTCCGTTCAAATTCAGTATTCTGAAAACACTGGGAAGTGTAGGTGCCATGCTGTTTTTCCAAAGCTCTTGTCAGGCTGATTACTTGTTGGATCTGCGACTCTCTCTCTTGTTGATCTTTGGTGCGGTTGTTAAACAGGACAAACCGTCCATTGCATTCTGTATAGAGCTGACCAAACTCCCCCGTCTGATTCTTGCACCAGTCTTCAAAGCTGATGTCCTTTTGCTCTTCCTCCATTGCTTGCTGAAAGAGATCACCACACGTAACAATAACAATTAAAAACTTCAAATAGTCTTCTCCAAAGATCTTCTTTAGTGATTCGAGCGTGGCCTGTTCTTTGGGAGTGAATCGTGTGCCAAACTTGATGGTAAAGAGAAAAGCGTTGACACCACCATAGCACATTGCTAAAGCTTTATCCATGTTTTTCACTGCTAATTCCTTGTCCTTGACCTTGTCAATGTCAGTGTCTTGAAGGCCAGGTCCATCTACTACCAAGAGTATGTTGTCCTTGAACTTTGCGAAGCTGACGTCGACTTCCTTTGTCTGGGACGTGCTGTTGGGAGATGTTTTGAAAATGCGCCTGTTTAATTTCTAATTTCTTAGCATCGTTACTGGTTACAGCTTGTATTTCTAACTGTTTTAACGTTATGAATTGGAAACAAATAGGTATATTTAGTCCTGCGAGAAGAAACGTACTAAACACAAACACGTTGCACATACTTTACAAGGAGATCCATCGTGAACAGGAATACAGATGAAAATCCAAAATCAGAAGAAATCAATAAATATATAAAATGAATAATAAAATACAATATACACAAAAGCGTACAATGCGACATACAGGACGGCCGACGTTTCGATTCTCAGAATCTTGGTCAAGGACAGGACAACACAGATAGATAAAACAACGAAATACAAAAAAAAAAAGCACAACTACCCGGTTCCCATGCGGGAGCAGAAAAGGCGGTTTTGTTAGTTGCGAAGGCACTCTTTGGCAGCAGAGTTTAATTATAATAGGTTGCCAGATAGGATGTAGGTCGCCAAAATTATGCGAACAGTCTGATATGAAAATATAGGGCTGTGGAGGCAGTTTGTTAGAATATATGGGGGGGGGGGGGGAGTGGACAGCATAGTAATTGACAGTGTAAACAGTTGGAGAAGATGGCATAATTATACAGCATGTCCGACTCGGTCCATGGTTCTAGCCCTAACTTATCGCTTGGAGGAGAGATGTCTCCTGCCCACCATGTGCCTTGCTATTTGCATGCGAGACCTGGACCTCAGCTTGCTTGGTCTTCATGTTAACTGCGTCAAGATCTAGATTATCTTCACTACGTGCCCCATGACCCAATTTGGGACATGGCACTCTTACAGTAAAGAATGTAAAGTATTACAGTAAAATATAAATTATCACAGTAAAACTATAAAGTACTACAGAAGATAATATGGATACAATTTGGGGGAGCTGCGGCAAAGCTGTCAAAATTTAAACAATATAAAATAACACAAAGTAATAAAGCTTTACATAAAATAATTAAGGCACATACAGGAAGTTGCGGCGACTAGCCTTCATCAGCAAACAAATACATACACAAAACACAACATATTGTTACAGGGAAGACCCTCCGGTAACTACATTGAGGCATGACGACGGGATGAGAAGAATAACAAGATGAAAAATTAAAGAAATGAAGAGAAAATGGAAATGTTCCTACTTACCTCGGAATCCGAACGAATCTAAACAGCACACACGTTCGGATTCCGAGGTAAGTAGGAACATTTTTTTTTTCAAATGTTCATTTTCTCTTCATTGCTTTCATTTTGTCATCTTTTTATTCTTGCCATCCCGTCGTCACGCCTTAATGTAGTTAACGGAGGGTCTTCTCCGTGACTATATGTTGTGGTTTGTGTATGTATTTATTTGCTGATGAAGGCTAGTCGACACAACGTCCTGTATGCGCCGTAATTCTGTTATATAAAGCTGCATTACTTTGTGTTATTTTATATTGTTTACAGTAAATAATATAAAGTATAACAATAAATAATATAAAGAGCCCCTTCACACAATAGATAGTTTTCGTATATGGTAACGGTGAAGGCCGAGCAGCCCCTTAGACTTCTTGAGGCTAATTGGATATACGGTGCCGGTCCCATATTTGTATAGACCAATCGGGGCTGGATTGTGTGAAACGGTTAATATCACATTGGCGGCCTTTATTTCTAGGGAAATGTTCTGGTACCAATTTTAGGCTGGGTCGATCTGGGAGCCTGGGTCTGTTTTGTGCACGTAGCCTGGATGTGGATGTGCAAGTATTACAGTGCTAATGGGATCATATGCCGTGCTGATGTGAATGTATTACTGTGCTCATGATATCGTATGCCGTGCTGATTGAGTGTGCAGGTGAGATTATATGCCGTGCTAATGTGAATGTATTACTGTGCTAATGAGATCGTATGCCGTGCTGATTGAGTGTGCAGGTGAGATTATATGCCGTGCTAATGTGAATGTATTACTGTGCTAATTGGACCATATGCCGTGCTGATGTGAATGTATTACAGTGCAGATTAGATCATTTACCCTGATGATCTACTTCACGACAGTCCAGCTAGAAAATTGTGGAAATATAGTTTTCAAAAGTACAACTAGAAATATGTGGAAATAAAGTTTTCAAACAGTACAACTAAAAATATGGTAAAATGTAGTTTTCAGGACAGTACACTAACAGCTACAGCTGTCAATAAAGTATAACTACAGATAAAGTTGTTAAGAAAGAATAAATACAAATATAGTTGTCAAGAAAGTATAACTACAGTTAGTTCTAAAGAAAATATAACTACAGATAGTTCTCAAGAAAGTATAACTACAGATAGTTCTCAAGAAAGTATAACTACAGATAGTGCTCAAGAAAGTATAACTACAGATAAAGTTGTTAAGAAAGTACAACTACAGATAAAGTTGTCAAGAAAGTACAACTACAGATAAAGTTGTCAAGAAAGTATAACTACAGATAAAGTTGTCAAGAAAGAACAGCTACAGATAAAGTTGTCAAGGAACTACAATTACAGATAAAGTTTTAGTAAACGTACAACTACAAATAAAGTTGTCCAGAAAGAACAACTATAGATTATGTTGTTTTCCAAGAAAGTATGGTTTTGATTTCTTAAAGACACACTAATTTCTCGGGAATACCCAATACGCATTTGTCCCTCTGCTGCAAGCATATGTAGAATTTCCGAGAAAATAAAAACTATAAATAGCAACGATGTAACAGCCTTGCAAGGACGTGACCTGTTTGTCTTCTAGGCTGCACAGTGGCGGGGAATACCGCCAGGAAGTAAAGAAACATCACAAGTTGTAAACATTCCCATACTAACAAGTTATGTATTAAAAGTTAGTTGCATATCCTTTATAGGACGTTGCAATACCAGAATTTATTTTTTTTGTATTTCTGTTGTGATCTCTTGGTAAGTTTACGTTCAGTAATTTGCCATTGCTTTCTGAAGGACCGGCATCCATACCATCTCAAAAAATGCCAAAGCAACGCGGTTTCCTGCCAAATCGCGCGTAGCTGTGTTTCGAACGCGGGTATGCGGGATCACGAACTGCGTCCGCCACCCCATGTGTTATGTGTGGTAGGTACACATCGGGTGTAATGGACACCTTGTTTTTGAGGGAACAGGGGCACCTTTGTTTTCTCGATTAGCAAGAGCCAAGGGGTACTTGGATGCAGGCGGATGGTAGTAGAGGGCCAACACTTCGGCCACAATGGCAGCTCAACGTAAATGCTTTAGAGGGGCACCCCACCACCCCCCGATGGGTGCCCCCCCCCCCAAGCCATTTTGTTCCGTAAGTAAGTACCAATTAGAAATTAATCACCCACTCGATATACCAATCAAGATGCGGCTAGGCAAGAGCTTAAACTGAGTTCCACTAAGCTTTACGGCCGCAGGTGCATTGGGGAACATTGAAAGTTAATCTGGCCTATCTGTGGAAGGGGTCGTGCACAAAACCTTGCCGAGTGTGTGGTAAATTAATTAAGTTGCATGTCCTTCACAGGACGTAGCAGTCAACCCCAGCATATTCGCTGTTCGTGATTCCTGGGCAAATGTTACGTTCAGCAGTTTGCCATTGATTTCTGAACGACCGGCTCCTATACCTTTTTCGAAAAAACCAGCACCGCTGTGTTTCGAACCCGGGTATACGGGCTCACAAACCGCGTTCGCTAGCCCTTAGCCACAGAGGCCGGTGTGTCTAGGTGTGTGGTAAGGGGTTAACAAACTATCCGTGCATATACCAATGACAGATATCGACAAAATGTAAACCTTTACAGGTCCGAGGTTCGCCTTTTCGCCAGGATCACACTATGTTAGCCCATATTAGATTCGTGCGCATAAGTGTGTACCGAATACAGCAATGTATTCAGAACAAGCCACGCAATATAATATGCTGGTTGAACGATATAACATGCTGGATGAACTCCTTCGCCCAAAGCCACACCTACGCAAGCTGATAGAGCTTACGAATTAGGGCAGGGAAGATTTCTGGGCAAAGGTTCTTGCCGAGAGGCAAGGTGTGCCTGCCGAGTCTCCACTTCGAAAGCCGCGCAAATTAGTGCCTGCGCCGCGCGAGCCAGCCGCCTGCGAGCTCCCGACCTAAGAATAGCTCCCAGAGCCTCTCGCCCAAGGCCGGGCACGCTGAGATGAACCGCTGGAATATCGGCTAGAGCGAGGGATTGGGGGGAGGGGGTGTTTGAAAATTATCGGGGGGGGGGGGGGAGGGGGCGTACCCAACTCCACATGTTCCCAGATCTGGAAAAGTTTCTTGATATGATGTTCTCACCCACAAAGGCGTTGATAGAAGAAGCGATTTTGGGGCCCGGAATTTTAATGTTTTATATTGTTCTGCATGCCCAGGATTGGACTAAAAGCCAAGAGGGCGAGTTCATAATGGCGGTTGCCTTCCCCGGCAGTAGAAACTTTGCCACATTGCACGTCGACAATATTGCCGAGGGGCTGGCACAGGCAAAAGAGAAGATTCTTCACGACGCCGAACTCTTCCAGGTGTCGGGCTCTGGTTGGAACTTTGACACGTGCATACAGCTAGATCTCAGCATCTCCCCATACAAACCATTTCGCGGTAGTAGCTACCTCAAAACGCATACCTACATCACAAACAGTCGTGCATGTGAAAAACACCGACAACCTCTGTCTTGAGTGGGCGATTCTCTCGGCATGCTATCCAAGCCATCCAGCCGCTGGACCAGGCCAACGTTCACACAAATGCAACAGGTACGAGGCCCATCAGGACGAGCTAAAGCTTCAAAGGGATCAAATTCCCGGTGTAACTCACCACATTGACAAGTTTGAGCAGCAAACCCCAGACATTGCGGTAAAAGTCCTCGGGTGGGAAACGGGAACACTGTCCACCACAAATCCAACCAGAAGAAACGCCGACACCAGATCACCCTCCTGCTCATTACTAAAGGCAAAAAGAGCCAATATGTATAAGTTAAGAGCCCGCTGCGCCTGCTATACAAAACCAGCAATCACTAAGAGAAGAGGTCCCCATGTCTTGCCTGTCTTTGCCTGTATTCCAGCCAAGAGTTGCTAGACCGCCACGAGCCACTCTGACAAGGCGTCAGTACCAAGCACCAAATATATGTGATGCCGAAGGAGAGGAAAAACATCATGTGTTTCTGGTCCCAACATAGACAGATGCGAGCATCGTACCTAATGTACACCGGCTTCGAAACGCTTAACGTTCCAGTTCAGGGGAAAGCGATGGGTAGGTAGGCAGGCAGACAGACAGATTTAAGCAGACAGACAGACAGACAGACAGACAGACTGACAGACATAAGGACAGACTATCTATCTATCTATCTATCTATCTATCTATCTATCTATCTATCTATCTATCTATCTATCTATCTATCTATCTATATATCTATCTATCTATCTATCTATCTATCTATCTTAACAAGTTGTTATCACACATGTTTCTCTTTCTGATCCACATGAGCATTTATGTGTCTCTCTTTCTACAAAAATGGTATAATCAAATGATGGGTTAATTTATCGCAAGTTATGGAGAACCATGATTGCTGATGACTGTGATACACGTGATATGATTATATATGGACTTTCCGTTGGCGTCTACAGCTAGTGACAAATCTTTCTCTGCGGCGTGTTTTTCGGAAAATCTATGACAAATGTGGGTCAATGTCTTTGCCTTCCCGTCCAGAAGTCCTTGCTATTTAAGACGCAATTAAGGCGGATACACAGCTCAGATGAAATAATCAAGACAACTGAAACATTTTATTACAATAAGATAATTACATATTCTCAAGACACGTTGCGTCGTTCGGGAAATTGCGTCTAGCAGGAGCTCATTCTTTCTTAAACTGTAAGTGATTCATTATGACCATTTGAAAATAAAGTTCGTACATTCGTTATCTTGGCAGCAAAATTCTCAACACTAAACACATATGTATTTGTTGCTTCTGTTTCTCGTTTTCTTGCAAATAGAAGCTGTTGAACATGTCTTCTTCTTCAGCGATCAGCGTCTGCCATACGTCTATTCCAGCATGGCCCCTCAGAGTGTATCTCGAAGGGTTGCTGCTATGGGCCAAGTTTCCTCTCTCTGTCTCTCTCCCTGTCTCTCTCTGCCTCTCGCTCTGTCTTTCTGTCTCTCTTTGTATGTCTGTCTCTCTGTCTGTCTCTTTTGTCTCGCTCTGTCACTCTCTGTCTTGTTATCTGTCTCTCTGTCTAGCCCTCTCTCTCTCTGACTCTGTCTCCCTCTCTGTCTCTCTCCATATCTATGTTTCTCTATATCTCGCTGTGACGCTCTCCCTCTCTATGTCTCTCTCTCTACCTCTCTTTGTCTCTCTCTACCTCTCTTTGTCTCTCTGTCTCTATCCATCTCTCTCTGTCTCTCTGTCTTTCTCTGTCTTTGTCTGACTCAATCTCCCTCTCTCTGTCTCTCCCAGTTTTTATCTCTGTCTCTCTCTGTCTCTGTCTCTATGTCTCTCTCTCTAGGTCTGTCTCTCTCTCTGTCTCTGTCTTTCTCTCTCTGTCTCTTTAAATGTCTCTCGCTGTTTCTCTCTTTATCTCTTTCTCACTATCTCCGTCTGTCCCTCTCTGTCTCTTTCTGTACCTGTCTCTCCACGTCTCTATCTGTATGTATCTCTGTGTCTCTCTCTGTCTGTCTCTCTTCCTGTCTCTCTGTCTGTATGTCTCTCTATATCTCTCTGTTTGTCTCTATCTGTCTGTCTGTCTGTCCCTCTCTGTGTCTCTCTCTGTCTCTCCCTGTCTCTCGCTGTCTGTCTTCTATCTCTGTCTTTCAGTCTCTCTGCCTGTCTTTCTCTCTGTGTCTGTCTTTCTCTCTAGCTCTCTTTCTCTCTGCATGACTCTCTTTCTCTCTCTCTCTGTCTCTCTCTGTTTCTCTCTGTCTCTCTGTCTCTCTCTGTTTGTCTCTATGTCTGTCTGTCTCTCTCTCTCTCTGTATCTATATGTTTCCCTCTGTCTGCCTGTCTCTCTGTCTCTGTCTGTCTGTCTTTCTCTCTCTATCTTTGTTTCTCTCTGTCTGTCTCTCTGTATGTCTGTCTCTTTCTCTCTCTCTGTCTCTCGGTCTGTCTCTCACTGTCTCTCTCTCTGTCTGTCTCTGTATGTTTCCCTCTGTCTACCTGTCTCACTCTGTGTCTCTGTCTGTCTCTCTGTCCTTCTCTGTCTCTCTCTGTCTCTCTCTGTCTCTCTCTGTCTCTCTCTGTCTCCCTGTCTCTCTGACGCTCGCTATCTCTCTCTATCTCTCTCTTTCTCTCTCTATCGCTCTCTCTCTTTCTCTCTCTCTGTCTCTCTGTCTCTCGCTATCTCTCTCCATTTCTCTCTTTCTCTCTCTATCGCTCTCTCTCTCTGTGTCTCTCTCTGTCTATCTCTCTCCGTCTGTCTAGCTGTATGTTTGTCTCTTTCTCTCTCTATCTCTGTCTCTCTGTCTGTCTCTCTGTCTGTCTCTCTCTATCTATCTCACTCTCTCTATCTCTCTATCTCTCTCGCTCTATCTCTCTCGGCCTCTCTCTGTCTGTTTCTCTGTATCTTCCTCTCTCTCTTCCCTATCTCTCTCTGTCTGTCTGTCTCTTTCTCTCTATCTGTCTCTTTCTCTCTATCTCTCTATGTCTCTCTGTCTGTCTCTCTCTCTGGCTGTCTCTCTGTCTGTATGTCTATTTCTGTCTCTCTCTCTCTGTCTGTCTCTCTCTGTCTCTCTGTCTGTCTCTCTCTGTCTGTCTCTCTGTCTGTCTGTCTCTTTCTCTCTCTCTAGAGAATAAAGTCCGTTCGTTCGTTCGTTCGTTCTCTATCTCTCTCTGTCTCTCTATGTCTCTCTCTGTCTCTCTATGTCTCTCTCTCTCTGCCTGTCTGCCTCTTTCTCTCCAAATCTCTCTGTCTGTCTGTCTGTCTATCTGCCTGTCTCTCTCTGTCTTTCTCTCACTGTCTCGGTTCGGGAAGTGTGTGTGGCACGCATGACTGGCTGGATGGAAGACGGGAAGCGAGTTGTGGATGACAAGGCAGTCAGACTTAGAACGGGGATAGAGACGGATCGAGACGCTTGACGTGGAAGACTGTTTGTAGATAGCGACAAATGATAGGAATAATTGTGTTAGTGTAAACGATAAGCTTGTGCCCGAATTAATATGACTTCAGATGTGTAAATAGAACAGAATCCTGTTTAAGTTAGAAAGTAGGATTTGAATGTAACAAGACGTGTGTGAGCTAAGTGGTTTTGAGTCGTGTTAGATTCGATGTTATTGGTCTGGAAATGTTATGTTTATACTAATGATAAGGGATTTGGGCAAGTAATATTTGTACCATTGTAAATAAACAATGAGCTTATCTGTGATACTGGAGTTTGTTCATTAACGTTTTAGCCAGAAGGCTAAACCTGTGGGGAAGGTCTGTACCTGTGGGGTTTATTTAGGTTGCCAACAAGGTGTGAAAAGTACCGACAGGTTCAGGACATAATTTGGGGGATCGTCTATTAAACGAACCCTAAACCCCTAGACAATTTGTGAGATAATTGTTAGGTCTGTTGCTCTCAGCCTAGGTTCATGGACTGCATAGGGTTGTCTTCCACCTAGGTTCATGGATCTGCTAGGTTTGCTCTCAGCCTAGATTCATGGATTTTGAAGGGTTGCTGTTAGCCTAGGTTCATGGATCTCGTAGGTTTTTTTTCCGCCTAGGTCCATGGATCCCGTAGGGTTGCTCTCCGCCTAGGTTCATGGAACTGCTAATGTTGCTCTCAGCCTAGGTTCATGGAACTGCTAATATTGCTCTCAGCCTAGGTTCATGGAACTGCTAATGTTGCTCTCAGCCTAGGTTCATGGAACTGCTAATGTTGCTCTCAGCCTAGGTTCATGGAACTGCTAATGTTGCTCTCAGCCTAGGTTCATGGAACTGCTAATGTTGCTCTCAGCCTAGGTTCATGGAACTGCTAATGTTGCTCTCAGCCTAGGTTCATGGATCCCGTAGGGTTGCTCTCAGCCTAGGTTCATGGAACTGCTAATGTTGCTCTCAGCCTAGGTTAATGGAACTGCTAATGTTGCTCTCAGCCTAGGTTAATGGAACTGCTAACGTTGCTCTCAGTCTAGGTTCATGGACCTTGTAGGTTTGGTCTCCGCCTAGATTCATGGATCTGCTAGGGTTGCTCTCCGCATATGTTCACGGATCTCGTAGAGTTGTTCTCAGCTTAGGTTCATTGTTCCCATAGGGTTGGTCTCCGCCTAGGTTCATGGAATTGCTAGGGTTGCAGTGTCATCAACAATAATAATTTGTCTGAGTGATGGTGCTCGCTGTACAATAGGATTGTTAATGTCGATTTCTCAAGCCTTACAATAGATGACAGACATGTTAGCAGGGAGAGTAAACTGAGGTACCTCGGAGTCACCCTCGACTGAAGCCTGTCATTCGCAGATCACATGAAAGCAGCTATTATGACATTTAATAAGAGACACCATTTGACGTGTGTGTATAGTGCAGAGGAACGGGTAGATCATCAGGGCTAAGACAGAATGGTGCTGCAGAGAGTGACCAGAGGATCTGACCGACACCAAAAACTCCGAGGAAAGGCCAGACGGACATGTAATCAGACTGCTACTGGTACCATTAGTATTGGGACTCTTCGCTGGCTGTTACAGATGAGGCCGGAGAACGTATGTGAGTGTCCTGAGTGCTGTGATGACGGCTTTTGACTACACTCAACTCTCTGAGAAGAAGAAGAAGAAGAAGAAGAAGAAGAAGAAGAAGAAGAAGAAGAAGAAGAAGAAGAAGAAGAAGAAGAAGAAGAAGAAGAAGAAGAAGAAGAAGAAGATGAAGAAGAAGAAGAAGAAGGAGGAGGAGAAGAAGAAGAAAGAGAAGAAGAAGAAGAAGAAGAAGAAGAAGAAGAAGAAGAAGAAGAAGAAGAAGAAGAAGAAGAAGAAGAAGAAGAAGAAGAAGAAGAAGAAGAAGAAGAAGAAAAAGAAGAAGAAGAAGAAGAAGAAGAAGAAGAAGAAGAAGAAGAAGGAGAAGGAGAAGAAGAAGAAGAAGAAGAAGAAGAAGAAGAAGAAGAAGAAGAGAAGAAGAAGAAGAAGAAGAAGAAGAAGAAGAAGAAAAGAAGAAGAAGAAGGAGGAGGAGGAGAAGAAGAAGAAGAAGAAGAAGAAGAAGAAGAAGAAGAAGAAGAAGAAGAAGAAGAAGAAGAAGAAGAAGAAGAAGAAGAAGAAGAAGAAGAAGAAGAAGAAGAAGAAGAAGAAGAAGAAGGAGGAGGAGGAGGAGGAGGAGGAAGCGGAGGAGGAGGAGGAGGAGGAGCGGGAGGAGGAGAAGGAGGATGTGATTCATCTGGATAAATGTAACCACCTAAACATACAGAAGATGTGTTCAATGTGTTAGTAACCTTATGTGTCAACACAAAGAAACAAATCACTAGATAATATCACATAATTTGATGAATTAACAAATTATGTACATCTGTTACTATTTTCATTGATATGTTTTGTTCACAGGAAAGCTAAAGTAAAGATGGCCCAAGAAAAATTGAACTTCCTTTTAATCGGAAAGACTGGTCAGGGCAAAAGTGCCACAGGAAACATGTTTCTAGACAGGCCGGGTTTCAAAACGTCTTCCAACAGCACGTCCCAGACAAAAGAAGTCGAGTCCAGCTTCGTAGAGTTCAAGGACAACATACTCTTGGTGGTAGATGGACCCGGCCTCGAAGACACTGACATCGACAAGGTCAAGGACAAGGAATTAGCAGCGAAGAACATGGATAAAGCTTTAGCAATGTGCTATGGCGGTGTCAACGCTTTTCTCTTTACCATCAAATTTGGCACACGATTCACTTCTGAAGAAAGGGCCACGCTCGAATCGCTAAAGAAGATCTTTGGAGAAGACTACATGAAGTTTTTGATTGTTATTGTGACCTGCGGCGATCTCTTTCTGCCAACAATGGAGGAGGAGGGTAAGAACATCAGCTTTACAGACTGGTGTAAGAAACAGGATGGAGAATTTCGTCAGCTCTATGCAGAATGCAATGAAAGGTTTGTCCTGTTTAACAACCGCACCAAGGATCAACAAGAGAGGGAGTCGCAGATCCAACAAGTAATTAGCCTGACAAGAGCTTTCAAAAATCAGTATGGCACCTACACTGCCCAGTGTTTTGAGAATGCTTCATATCAACGAAAAAAGCTGATAGTAGAACTGAAAGCACCCGAGCTGACTAGAGAAATTCAAGAAAGTCTCAGTCTTCTGACTGCTGACATACATTCTTACTCCACACAGCCTTCTGACAGTCTTAAACAGCAACTGAAAAACCGCATCCATGATGTCAAGGAGAAGATCATTGTCCAGGACAAAGGGTTCAACGTGTTGACCCATCTGATAAAAGATGTCGAGAGAGTGGAGGCAAACCTAGACGATTTTGACAAACTACAGGAACTGGCAAAAGACCTGGAGAATAAAAGGAAGGCGAGGACAACCTGGGATATTTTAGGAGGAATCTGTATTTTTTTGGGCGGTGTGGTAGGGTTTTTTATACCACCTTTAGGTGCTGCCGTCATTGCTAGTGGTGCCGCCATGATTGGTACTGGCCACAATAATTAGTCAGCTAAAGCATGGCTCTGCCTCACGAAAGAATGAAGAAACGCAGAATCAAATTAGAAAGAAGCGCAAGGAATGAAACTGTTTTGAAGGAACCATTGCATCAAGAGCCACTATTGTTGTCCTTTGGTTTCTGGTCTGGAGAAGACATAACGATCAATCATTTCTGTCGTCTGCTATGTTGATGAATTGAAACACAGATACCATAATAAGATATTGCACGAATTCTTACCAGGCGTATGTCTTTATATTATCAATTGAGCTATTCCAGCCAGAAGGATTTCCTGTTGAGTGTTAGACTTTCTGGAGATAAAGTTGTCGATCATCGAACAATATCAACTTAGTATTTCAGCCACAGTATTATTCGTTTGTCCACTTCGTATCATATATAACACAGTATACACCCGATGAGATACAGAGAAATATGTCAGGCAAGAAATCGTGCATTATTTTGTTTATGGAGTGTGTTTAAATTCACTAAAGGAATACTTTGTTTTGGGTTTTGATAAAGTTGTTGTCTATTATTGCTTGTTGCCATTTGCTGAAGATGTCTTCATATGTCTGCCTGTCTGTCTCAGTGTCTTTTGTCTACTAATTCCCTGCATTAGATAATTTCTCTAATCCATCTACTCTGTTGGTGTGACCTGTAAGTTTAATTTGTCTTTTTTGTATTGTTTTGAAGAGTGATCGGGAGAACAATGCAGCTCCCAGACGCTCTAATGCCACACACCGGGTGTGGGTTGTTGATACTTCTTCTGGCTTTTGTTGTGATGTACGGCACTCTGAACATACAGAAGGCAAGGAACTCTGGATATCGTTTCACAATGATACAGGTTTTTATTCATTGAGCACACCTTGCCGCTCAATCTAACACGCTGACCAGACGAACATTGTTCTACACGCCGCACTCTCATTCTCCTAGCACTATTAGTATGTCGGGGGTGGCCCTAAACTTCTCAGATATGGCGATTTATTCATTATCACAGTACCTAGTATCTTCAAAATTAAAAATTCAGTTCGTACTTACAGTTTGTGAAGATACCCAACTGTCGGATTTTGAGATTGATGGCTCAATCCCAAAGAGAGAAAGGATACACGTTCATTTTCCTTAATGTGATCCTGCCCGTTATAATCAATTAAGCTAGCACTGGCTCATATGCTTGCTCTAATATATCTATTGATAGATATAGAGTTCGGAGAACCAAGGAATTCCTTCAGGGAACAATGTAACGTTTCCCGAAGGTCAACACTTTCTTGTTGGGGTTCCTTGCCTCTCTTCTCTCCCAACTGATTAATATCTAGGATGTGTCTATTTACTTACTGACACGACAAGAAAATACTCAAAGGAGGGAATGACCTCTTACATAATTTATTAAAACATAAACATGTTTTATGGTCATTCATTACATTAACAACAACAAGTACAATTAATATTCTACATTAATAGGTATAAGTTCAAGAAATTTCCTTCCTGGATGCCTGAGATATACATATTACAATTTCATGTTAGTTTGGGAAAGACTATCTTAACTTGCTTATCCTAGTTTTACTTCAGGGTGCCTGGATCCCTGATATCACTAATTCTGGATCTGGTGTTATGTTCTCCTAAAGTGTGATACTTGTCTCCCTGGGTATAGGATAGCAATTGTTCCTTACACTCCAGCTAAGTTACCTTCCTACTGGGCTCGAACTGTTTGCAGGTGGGTTCTGGTTGGGATACTGTTCTGCATCACTTTGTTCAGAGACTTCACTCACAAAAGAAAGTCAGGCATGGATCTAGATTAAGTCAAACTGCTACCTTCACCAAGTCCTGCATTCAACTACTGCATTCCACTACTGCATTCCACAACTGCATTCCACAACTGCATTCCAACTAGTCTGGTCTGGATCTAGTGGTACTAATTTACTCTCTGAAAGTTCATCATTCAACAATCTGTAATCATACCATCAATATGACATTAGAAATGCAATGATGTAAGTAACCATCAAGTGAAAGCAATAAGATGAATCTTGATCTTAGAGAAAATAAACATAGAAGAAAGATAGTCTTGGTGTTCTCAATTAGTCATCACCAACATAATTGTTTGCTCTCCCTCCAATCTTCCACTATCAGGTGTTCAAGGTTTAACTAGCAGATTTGCAGTTTCATCTTCACTTATGCCTGTCCTCCAGGTCTATAGTTTAAGTAATACCTAGATTGATTTGGAATTTGATAATTATGTTGACCATTCTCTTCTGTAACTAGTTTAGTTCTCTACATCTTTTTCTATTTAAGGAACAGTGTCTCAGACATTATGGGTTTTGCAAATAATTTCCCATTTCAATGAGTATTTGCTTATAAACAATATAAGTACATTTTGGTATCAATTCTTGTATAGTATTCCGGCGAATTCTTTTCTAGTCCAAAGTTTTACGGAGAATATATTCCCTCCTCTTCACTGTCTCTACACTAATATTGTACTTCATTGCTTGCTTGCTTGCTTGTGTTCGTTGGCTTGAGCTCCAACGCGAAGTCCTGTATGTCGGATGAAGGCATCGCTGTTGTCCAACATCAGTGTGATGTCATACAGGACCTGAGTTTTGCGTGAGTATCCGTTGTCCCATGTCTGGCTTATTGGTGTGCAGACTGGTGGTTCCTCGCCGTACAGACAGACACTCTCCGACTTCGGAGGAATCGGCGATCCTACTGACTTCAGCCAGGACCCCAAAGGGACCTGTTGCCCAGGACGCTCGACGAGGACGCGTCAATAGGTCTTGGCCAGTATATAACCCGGCCCTGGTGCCTTGGAAACACCTCTGCGTCCCTGTACTTCATTAATCATCATCATCATCATCATCATCATCATCATCATCATCATCATCATCATCATCATATCATGCTCATTATAATCATTACCACCATCATCATGTTTCTTATTATCATTACCATCATCATCATGCTCATTATAATCATTACATAATTCTATCATTATCAAGATCATCATGATTACATTAATATCATTACACTACAGTCACCATCGTCATCATTGTATTACATTATTATCATTACACTAGACCATATGTGTTAACAGGAGTGACAAGAAATACAAAGTGGAATTTTGCTCAAGGTACAAAATCAGATGCTTGTAGTATGAGTAATGTATGACATGGTTTGTGTCGTGCTTAGCGCACAAACCGAGATGATTGTACGATAAGTGATATTTACTACAATGTGTTGGAGTGTACTAAATAATTATTCAGTTTATGGGTTATGCCGAACAAGTTCTCCGGTGATAAACATGGCGTTACACATCCAAGTTTGCGTTCTATCATGAGAGTGATTGGTAACACATACTACTTCTTTGCAGCATTCACTCATGCTCAAACATAATATTCATATGTCAGGATGATCAATTCTCTCATCTATCAGATATCATTCATATGTGCATGGATGATCAATTCTCTCATCTATCATCATTCATATATGCATGTAAGATAAGTAGCTAGACTTATGTGATTTCCGAATGATAACTTTAAATGTTAACACCATTGACATCACAATGAGATCTCACCAATTCATCAGACACAATCATATCTGTATGGATGACAATCATGCATATGTAGGTGCTTTATCCATGATAAATTCACAGGTTCGATAACAATGATATTACAATGAAATCTCATCCCTCATCAGAAATTATAATATTTCCTGATAGATAATTAATCATTCATACTGAGGTGTTTTACAAATGGTACATTCACATCTGTTTACAATAATGAATCACACATGACACAAGCATGTTCTTCAATGACATAGATTTATGTGATTATTAGACATAATTATGAGATTCTCAAACGATACTTCCTCATGTGTAGCAATAATGAAAATACACAGGGGTCCCAACATTGTCTCATGAATTTATGTGATCTACTCAATCTACATTCAGGCATTATGAATCTTAACCATTCTAGCATGCCGGTTGACTAAGTACTATTGTGTGGCACAAACATTAATTCCATATGTTTAAAACATTGAAAATACATTTGACTCACCACATGGGTGCTTTACTCAATAAACACAAAATTATGATCCCTGCAGAATCTATTTGGTTCTCATGTATTCATGAAATACCAGAAAACTATTTGATTGCCCATGTGCTCACGTCAAAAATAAATCTACTGACTAATTACACATTACGCTAATTTCTCTATCAGTGCTGGCACATGTAAACTAGTTTTAAATCCTAAGTTACTCACCACTCTAAATCATTACTGGATGAGTTGACTATTTAAGAAATATGTACAACTTCAGTCTAATGCTTAACATCAACTAAGTTGTTTAGCTGGGAGAAAATAAAACTCACTGTAGTTTTCTCCTGATGTACAGTTTTTCTATGACAATGATAACTGAATGTAATATTATTTAGTTTCTAGTAAATTAATTTCTTAAGAACTCACCATATGGTTTTACACACCTTTGACTTACCAATTCTTCTTGGGAAATAGACTCACAGACTAAACTTAACTAATATAAAATATAGCATTGTTTACCTCATTTCAATGAAATGCTCCAATCAGCACATGTAAACAACAAGATGTAAGGACTAGAATCGGATTGTTTCCAAATCTATTGGCTGATGAGTTTCGGTCCTGCTATTCTTACTATCATAAACATTCTAACATGTTTATAGCGAGTATAGAGCTACCAACACAGACACAGACGCCTTTCTTGTAGTTACGATCCGTTTGTGGCAAGTGAGAGATCTGGGGCCGGTTGCTGTTGTTTTTATCCCAGCTATTTCCGAGTTAAAGTGTTTCCCCATATTCACTCTGATTCATGAAGTGTGTGTTGTCCAATCCGGGGCGGTGTCGATTGTTCATTTTCCCCCAAGTTGAATGGTACCAGTGGTTTACGTTCTAGTACAATTAGTTTTGATTTGAGGAGATCTTGACAGCTAGTAACGGCTTGTGAGTCAGTATACCACACCAACAACACTGCGTTACAAACTATGCATCTCGTCACTCACTGACGACGATCGGAAAATCGCCTATTGCGGGTTTTCCTATTCAGCAGTCTCAGATCTCTTGTCGCAATCTCAGACAGTTGTTCTTCAGTCTCACCATTCAATGTTCACAGGTGTGGGATCTGTTTAACTGCGCTATCCAGACATAGTAGAACTGTTGATGTTGTTTCTTACACGTCGTATAGCTGTTGTTTCTTCTTCGACTCCTGAGCCTCGAATGATTTTTAAATTTACACAGCTTCTGAGCTATGCGTCGAGTCCTGCTTTCCCACGTGTGTCACTCTGTGCACGAGGCGTCCTGAGTTGTGATTGATTTGTGCATGGCATCTAAGAACCCGTGAAACAGCGAATGGGTAGTGGTTGCTGTTTCCAAAGTTGTCTCTGATGCGGATGTCGTTGTTGTTATTTTTGTTACTGTTATCTTAAGTGTTCTTGTCGCTTTTCCTGTTTTATGAATGGTGCATTTGTGTTATTGGTAATCGTAGTGTTATAACTACTGATGGTTGTATAACTGCTGATGGTTTTTAAATGTTGATGATGTTATTACTGCTAATGGTGTTATAACTCTTGGTAGTGGTATTGCTGATTAGTAGTGCTATTACTGCTTTCGGTGTTATTGTTCTAGATTGTTTTACTACTCTTGATATTGTTATTACTTTTGATGGTGTTATAACTGTTAATGTGGAATAACTTTTGTTTGTGTTATTACTGGTGATGGTGTTATTAATGTTTATGGTGTTTTTACTGTAAAGGGTGATAAGACTCTTGATATTGTTATCACCGTTGATGGTGTTATTACTGCTGATGTTAATATAACTGTTATTTGTATTGCTGTTGATCTAATGAGACTGAAGAAATTCCTATTAAAAACATGAGTGTATTTGACTGAATGGCTATCTAGCTGACTGACTGACTGATATTCGCCTTGCCATCTTGACAGACGATAGTTTGTAAAATTGAGTTACACCTCGCCATAGCTCAAAGCCTGGTCTGAATGTAGAGACCATGTGTTGCCCATAGAACATGATACCTCTCTTGATATGTCTAGTTTACTCCAGGAGAAAGGTAACACCAATACGTCTGGAACAAGACCAGCTTCTGCTGTGAGATCAGCAAAAGAATACTCACACTGGCCGCCTGTTGGAGCTTCCATCCTAGACCAGTTCTCGAACAAGGCTTCGGGCCTGGTCTGCCCTGCCATGACATTTAGTCTTTAGGTTGCATTTCCCCGCACTCTAGTTTCATTTGCCTCTTTCAGGCAATCGTTGATAGTTACTCTAGCAGTCCAAGGAATTCGCAACATTCTTCTCAGGAGCCACATCCCTGTCGCTTCTAAGCTCTTCCTAATTTGTTCATTTACATTCCAAGGTTCACTGCTATGCAGCAAAACAGTTTATATGTAGCATTTCAGCACTCGCTTTCTTACATTCACTGATAGTGACTTATTGCATAAAATACTTTTCATGTTTTGAAAATGCATCTTTCACTTGCTCAATTTTGCTCTTAATCTCTGGTGTGCATATTCTATCTAATGCTATAATTACCCCTAGGTATTTGAATGTATCCACTTGGTTATGTATTTTCCCGTTTTGGTGTCACCTCTTTCTTTGATGAAGACGTTGTTACTGTTTTCTTGATATTCAAGAAGAATCCTTTCTTTTCACTCTCTTTTACTACATTGCCCAACAATTGTTGTAGATCTTTTGCATTTTCCACCATCAATACTGTGTCGTCTGCATAGCGTAGATTCTTTATATTATAAACTCCGATTAGTATTCCTGGCTTCTCTTTTATCTCTCTCATTACTACTTCGCTATTACATTGTAGTCTTGGCCGCCTTACAGAGTGTGTGACTCCGGCATACATACATTGTAGTCTTGGCCGCTGCCAAGTAGCAGGTCAGACGAAATGACGTCAAAAAGAATTGTGGGAAAATCGCGAACCAAAAGATAAAAGAAACTAGGAAAATGACGTGAGAAGGCAAAAAACGTCACAGAAAGTTGGCAACAACAACAGACAGACCTTGGGCTGACAGCTAGGAAGGCAGCACGATTCTTTTCACGGACACAAGATTTTGTTACGAACTCGCAGGACATCGCACTGATGGCTAATAATATGGGATAGAGGAGATAGATTGTTGAGGCACGATTCATATTTGCTAGAAAACAACGGATGAATGAACACGCTTCAAATGGGACTTGGAAATCATAGCTAGGTGATACAGAGGCCACTTGGTAAGGAGCAATAGCTGTCTAGAAGCGCCAAGACATTATATCAGTAGTGTAGAGTAGGTTCATGTGTGCTATCATTATGTACGTGATTTCAATACTGTCCCGCCTGGCTGAACAGGCACGGTATTACGAGAATTATTATTATTATTATTATTATTATTATTATTATTATTATTATTATTATTATTATTATTATTATTATTACTGCCATTGATTTGTGGGCACAAGCTTGAACACAGGCAATAAATGTCGTCATAACTGCGATTTTCTAACGGCTTTGAGTTATCTGTCAATGTTGGCACAGGCTTCAGAATTTCTGCTCAAATGGTTTATTCCTTAGACAATGAGCAAATTTACTGAGGTTGATTGTTATATTTTCACTAACCGTTTGGCATCCTCGCTACAGAGTGTGTGACTCCGGCATACAGACATTGTAGTCTTGGCCGCCCTACAGAGTGTGTGACTCCGGCATACAGACATTGTAGTCTTGGCCGCCCTACAGAGTGTGTGACTCCGGCATACAGACATTGTAGTCTTGGCCGCCCTACAGAGTGTGTGACTCCGGCATACAGACATTGTAGTCTTGGCCGCCCTACAGAGTGTGTGACTCCGGCATACAGACATTGTAGTCTTGGCCGCCCTACAGAGTGTGTGACTCCGGCATACAGACAATGTAGTCTTGGCCGCCCTACAGAGTGTGTGACTCCGGCATACAGACATTGTAGTCTTGGCCGCCCTACAGAGTGTTTGACTCCGGCATACAGACATTGTAGTCTTGGCCGCCCTACAGAGTGTGTGACTCCGGCATACAGACATTGTAGTCTTGGCCGCCCTACAGTGTGTGTGCACTGTTTGTAGGAGATCATTGTGTGATCTATCAAAGAAGTTTAGATAACTCACGGCTGTATCCGCAAGCAGTGACAGTGATGATTATACTATATGACTATACACAAAATGACAACATGCCCTGTCTGTTGTAACACATTTGTTTTACTATAATAACGACAGTTGAACTCATGTGGTTTACTGTAATAGAAATAATTTTAAAGAAAAGGAAAACCAATACCAAGGTATTGTTAAAAACTTCACCACTGGTGATTGTATCTCAGCTTGGAATCACAATTTTCAGATCATTATGGAGCATTACAAAGTGCCAGTATCAGATTGGAATATAATCTACATGAAAAGTATTTCTGGTGAACCTCTGAAAGTGATAGTAACTATTCCTAGTGAATTAGTTTAGTCGTTTAGTCGTTTAGTCTTTGTATCAACATCACGGCACACGGTTTAACCCATAAGTGCTCAGTTTTCCTCCTAACTCAAACCTGAGTCTGGAGAAACTCAGCTCAATGCACGAACACCGTTGCATCGGCGAGGATCCTGAAATACTTTGGGTAGATTTTTAACTGGAAATTTTGCTCGGGCAGCGCCATTAGGCTACTCTTTTTCGATTTCCAACTGCCGAGGGATGTTTTACGTGCACACTAATACACACGGGCGTCCGATCTCACTACCCAGAGAGCAGGGGAAATTTTATTACTGGAAATCCAGGTGGATTTTTTAAATAAATCCCGGTCCTCACAGGGGCCTGAACCCGGGACCTCCAGCACCCGAGGCGGACACCATACTTCGAGACCACGCAGCCCCATTAATAGTGAATTATGGAAAGAATATCAATACATTAAAACCAAAATTATGGCACATTTTTTTTATATGAAGCAAGGTATTGAGAGCAATATTCAAAACTGTCACAAACCTTCTCAGACTATGTTTTATAGGTTCAAGATGTTTTCAGTAAATGGCTGTCAACAGCTAAGATTAATAATTTTTTTGAGCGTCTCAAAGATCTCATTCATAGAGATAAGATTATCTCATCATTACAATTAACATTTTCACGTTTTTTTTTTTGCAAGAACATGTGTGCGAATCATGGAAGCAGATAGAAAAGCGAGGGTCGACTTATTACACAGCCAATAAAGACATTTTTGCTAATGTACTTAAGGAAACTGAATGTGTAGGGGCTGTCACATTTAATAAACCCAAATCGACCACTTATAGCAAATAACTTAAGGGAAGTTTACAAATTATCAATGTAAACATTGTAATTACAATCATAATGAGAATGATATATGTAACAAGAACCCAGCTTATCCCAGTTGTCTACAAAACTTTATACACCGAGAAGAACATGAACTTAACCAATGTATCCTGAATTATTTTATCTATAACTTTGTAACCATTTTATTTTTCTAAATGGTATATTTTAATACATATACAACTAAGATATGAGTCTGGGAAAAAAAAAATTTTAACAATAATATTTTACAATTTGTTTTTTGGGACTTTAAAGTACCAACAGGAACCAACACATAATTTTTTTTTTTTTAATTGTTTTATGAAAACATCTGCTTATGTGCATATCTATACATGGTATTCATAAAAGCAATTCTTTTTTTCATTGCAGCACAAAAATACATTGCAAAATGAACATTTTGAATGTGGTTTGGACTGGATTTTTTTTGTAGAGCACATTTCACACCTTCCCCTTTCTTGAACAAAGGTAGGCCAGTGAGCTCCTAGGTTTTGTCCTCTGATGTCTTTAGACACAGAAAAGTTGTTCTTCCTTCTCTTCTTTGGCTGCTCTGAAGTGGTGCTGATTGAAGGACGACCTCTTTTTTTCACAGGGATCTTTCCCTGAGCGATTAGTCCCATCGCTAAGTTTCTTCGAAACTCAAGTAGTGTTGATTCATGGTGGATCTCTTTGTAAATTACAAAAGCATTGACGTATGCCATTTCAATCATTGCAAAAAACAATCTATGCCACCACTTTTTGGACTTTCTATCAGGATCATATAATGATCGGAGCATATCTGCCTTGTCCACGCCTCCCATTGAGGAATTGTAGTCCCCAACTATAGCAAGTGCTACAACGTCTTTTCTAGTCCCGTTCCGCTCTTGTCGACTCAGAGTTGTAGCTTCATTGCCATGGTAGTTTGACAAAAGGTGAACACATTTATTGTCTCTCCACTTGAAGAAGGTAATACCTTGCTCTGTAGAGCTGTAGTCAAAATCTCCCCTTTGTAACTTCTTATCCTCTTGAAGCTTAGGGAGATGCTTCCTATTCGATCTAACAGTTCCACATGCAAATATCTTGTTTGCCTTCATGTGCTCAAACAGTTCTACAGATGTAAAATAGTTATCCATCATGACCACATAGCCACATCCTCTCAAACTGTGGGTCAGTCTATCAACTATACTGCCTCCCAATCCAAATCTGGCTTTGGAATTATTTGTGTCTTGAGATTTCCCTTGATAAATTTCAAACTCATAGACATAGCCAGTCATATCGGCTCGACACCAAATTTTATAACCCCGCTTTATTGGTTTCATGGGGTTATACTGCTTCAGCGATGAACGCCCTTTGAAGAGAACCATGCTCTCATCTATGCTCTGAACTTCATTAGGTAGTCTGAGCATCTGAAAATTGCGATTCAGGTCCTGAATAAGAGGCCTAATCTTGAACAGTTTGTCACAATTGTCCTTCGGAATTGCACTATTATCATTTACATGAAGATTCGCAAGAATCTCAAAGTATCTGTCACGCTGCATAGCTTTAGGTACAATTGGAGTAGAAAAATCCATGTCGCTTGACCAGTAATGTCTCATGTGTGGTAACCTATGGTAGCCGAAAAAGAAATGCAGACCCATAAATGAAAGCATTTCTCTTGTGTCAACAGGTTTCACTCTTAACTGTTTTTGTTGAATGTACAAGTTTGTTTGAAAAACTACATTTTCAATTGTGGATTCTGATAGCACAGTGAGAAATATATCTGCTGCAGTCTCTTTTCCCACAAAATGCTGGAGAACTGGCCCAACCTCCTTAGAGAAAACTGGCAGACTCTTTGAGATTGGTTTCTTTCTCCAGTTCCTTTGGATTACTGAAAATGTCTCCTCATCACTGGAACTAGTATCAGAAAGTTGCACATTCTGAGATTCAGAAGAACCGGCAACATTAGGGTTGTTCTCTAGTTCCTCATCCGAGCTGCTCTCTACTGGTGTATCAATATCAGATGGGAGATCTTCTTCTAGGGCAATGACAATTTCTTCCTCAGTCAGATATTTTCGTTTACAGGCCATGACACCTAGAAAAAAAATAAAAAAATCATATAAACACACACAAATTATATGGTACTTGCTATCAAAATAAGTCAATCACATGATGATGATTAGGTTCAAAATAAGTCAATCACATGATGATGATTAGGTTCAAAATAAGTCAATCACATGGTGATGATTAGGTTCAAAATAAGTCAATCACATGATGATGATTAGGTTCAAAATAAGTCTATCACATGATGATGATTAGGTTCAAAAAAGTTAACTTTTCTCACATCCCTTGGTTTACCCGAGTTTTACCCACTTCCGACCTGGCGGTACTTATAAGTACCATGACATATTTTAGTGCGTACAATTAAAAATAAACTATCAATTTAGAAGACACATATATCAAATGCTTACCTGTATAATACTGTAGTTGATTAAAAATCTGTAGCACCAACAAACTGTAAAATAACGATCAAATAGTAGACGTCATGCAGGCAGTGTCCAGTCCCTATTTCAAGATGGATGACTAATGAAACTCGACACAAAGAAAATGTATTGCGCATGCCCAGATCGCTTCCAAACATTCACGCCACCTACCTGGGAAACAAGCAATGTTATTTTAGATAGACCTTTAAGTACCGTCAGGATTCGTGATCAAATTGTAAAAATATAACCATTTGAAGTGAGTGGTACTTAAAAGTACCGTCAGTAAAGAAAAGGTTAATTAACACAAAGTACAACAAGCATTAAACACCACAGCAGACTGACAAACCAGACCCGAAAGGGAGATAACCTTTATACACGACAGTGCATCATCATACTACTCACAAAATCAACGCCAAACTGTAACAACGGCAGTAGTCACATGACAGAGACGGCACCATCAAAACAAAGCACGACAAATATGCAAACATGGATTACGGATAGCTCGACACAGTGAATAATAGCTACCACACCATTGAAATTCCATCAATGGCTGTGTGTTATATATAGCTCAGCCAAAACATACTCAGCTCGTTTTAAAAAGACGAGGCTATTACATAACAACAGTTACATTAAAACCAGCAACATGGCTGAACACGTAGCGACATTACAACAAACTTTTGACCGTATTAAGCAGCACGGCTTGACTGTGCATCAAATCAAAAATTGAAATTGCTTTTCATGAAATATATTTTTGGGTGATAATATTTGTGATGGTAATATTACATGTGACGATAGAATTGTATCCAAAATTTTGAATTTATCTCTTCCAACAACAAAGAAGGAGGTAAGAAGCATGCTGGGTTTTCTGAAGTATTACATAAAGTTCATCCCAAAATTTTCAGACCTAGCTGAAATTTTTTCCAACTTGTTGACTAAACGTCAACCTACGAAAATTGTTCAGAGTTTAGACCAAAAAATGCTCTTACAAAATAAAACTGTTCTTCTTATCCCCGCCAGTCCTCAAATGTAAAAAAAAAAGTGTTTCCATATCCTTTACAGGACATCGCTGTCAACATCAGCATCTTTCAGCTGATTGTTGATTTCTTGGCAAGATTACGCTCAATAGTTTGCCATTGGTTTGTGAGCGGCCGCGTCACATACCCCGTAAGTTACCGACGCGATTCGAACCACTGCTGATTCTCACCGTCACGTTACTTAGAGAGTATACGAGATTACGGAGAAAGTCGCTAACCTCTAGGCCAGGAAGCGGGCATCCTCAAACTACTAAACGTTAATCTTTCTTTTACAGTCATGACTCATGCAAGCGGTGTAGGCCTGGCAGGGGTCCTCCTACAGACTTATTTATACTGATGTACTCCTTATCTAAATTAGCCAGGTATTTGTTGGGCAAACATTTGATTGTCATAACTGATAATAGCCCACTCAAAGTCATATCTCAAGGGACACCATTAAATCATCGCATCGTCAGATGGTCACTTCTACTGCAGAATTAATGTTTTGAGATGCAACATATTAGCGGCACAGAGAACACAATCGCGGACATGTTGTCTAGAATTCCTCTCGACCAGTCCACAAGCGTTCCAACTACGCCCGAGCGCAGAACATGAGACAGATATCGCTAGCGATCAGAGCGCGAAATCACATACTAGCAAAATATATCACCCCGTCAGGTAATAGCGCTGATAATAGCCTGAAGTAATGTAATAGGTAATATTTCCTGTTTTATTCTGAAATTACATTTTTAAAAAGTGATACGAATGTAGTGAATAAATGGAATTAGTCTACATAAATAGTGAAAGTTACCAACTTTTCAACACTTGTGTACATATAGCACTGAAATGTGCCACTTATTTTAACGTAGGTTAGGAACTGTGTTAGATCAGTGACACTGTTTGCCGAAGCAGCTTAATTTAACAATTTGTGTAGCCACGAATGTTTTCGAGTTTTTCTGATTTTGTTCGACTGTGGAGACAAATTATAATATTCATTAATTAACATAATTATTTAAGTATGAATGAGCGAGTGAATGAATTATATGACACTAAAATTTGCATACAAGAATTTGATAGAATGGATTTACATATTTGTTATCTAAGAATCATGGATTGACCCAAACATTCAATTGTACCAGACGTGTCACAATTTTGAATTACTCAGGCCAAGCGTTTGACACTTAGACCAAGCGACAAATGTAAACATTTATTTAGTCAAACATTCTAAAGGTTATTGTACATATATATTTATGGTTGCATCCAAGGGAAGCAATCTAGTAAGGGTAAAACTAGTACATTCTATATTCTGTTCAAAGAAGTGAAATTACTACTGGGTACCAGGTTTCGTCAGCTTGTGATGGATGTTGGGTACTGAAGTTTGATAGGACCAGGAGTAGAATATCTGGCCATAGGGGCTAGTATACTGTTCCTGAAGTTATCACATATAGTGATGGCTTGACGCCTAACATGAATTTTGTTGAGAGGGTGGACGTAGCTTAGAAGATATCATCAATCGTTGTTAACTTCCGGTCTGTGCCGAGTCGATTATTCAAACTAAGTGCCAGACCAAACAGAGGATTATACTTGATACTAGTGAGCCAGATGGCAACAATGAATTATTATAGAGCATGCATCATTTTCCCAACAGAAAGCACCTTGCAATCACACTATCGTATGAATCAACCATGTGAAAGCCAACACCATATGGTCCTGACAGTAAATTAAAACTTAAACACATACAACGTGTAACTTCCCACGCACAATGAAAGTGTACCACTTTCAAAGGAGAGTGGGGGAGAGTGTCTGGGACCCAATAACCTGAACAGTGAGTGATAGCCAGGAGACAGGTCACTGCAGGATAACAGGGCAAGTAGCCAGGCGTCCTGTATATGGAGCAGGGTCACGGTCACAGAGTGCGGGTAGACCTGTATACAGGTTAAGACCCCGTGGTCACCGCACAACACCAAACCACACGGGACTTACGGACTGTGGTCAGACGGGTTTAGGACTTCGAGACAAACAGACATAGGTGAGTGGTTGTGTTTAGTGACCGTTGTGATATGACAGTAGGATTGATGGCTCGACTGAGTTATGAAGCGAAAAGGGCTTGAGTTGGGACGTGTGCGTTGAGAGACAGTGTTAGATCTACGATATGCCATTATATTTTGTAATGAAATATATATATATATATATATCATTACAAAATATAATGGCATATCGTAGATCTAACACTGTCTCTCAACGCACACGTCCCAACTCAAGCCCTTTTCGCTTCATAACTCAGTCGAGCCATCAATCCTACTGTCATATCACAACGGTCACTAAACACAACCACTCATATATATATATATATATAATGCATTGTATGTCTGTATCTATGTATTTATGTTATTTATGCGTCCGCGAACGGTCCATTCGATTGAGATGACATTTTCTATACGTCTTCTTCTCATTACGGTGCTGCCAACTGTCATAATTTGTTTGTTTACAAACAGCTATTTACGTAATAAAATTAAATTTGGTAATTTACATTATAATTTATATATAGCGAGGGGACTTAACTTAAGAAAAGTTATATCAAGGGATATAACTTTTAGTAGCATTGATATATATATATATTTTATATATAATTGTTGCATTGTTATCAAATCTTTATAAAATGTTTGTCTACAGTTATTTACAGGCATATGCGTTAAATATATAATGATAAAACCTTTAAGGCATTTTTAAAGTGTGTATAAAAATAATGCATCTATTTTAAATACGTGAAAATTGTCTAACTCATCCTTTTATTTTTCTTCGACATATGTATAGTTATTCCAGCATTTATTGGGTTTTCGTGATATCTTGGTAAGTTTACGTTCAGTACTTTTAGATTGCCCTATTTTTAAAAAAAAATATTGCCCTATTTAATTATTGGGATGAAGATTGTTCTCTTCCAATCTGTTCGCCATATTTCCGGGAACGGTAGCTTATATGACTACTAATATGAATTAAATGAGACGCTCCCCACGAGGGGAGGGCGAAGCCGGGCCGGGTCAGCTAGGGTATATATATATATATATATATATATATATATATATATATATATATATATATATATATATATATATATATATTGATGAGATTTGCGTGTTGCCGAGAGCGCATGAGAGATTGCACGTGTGAATATTTTTGTTTAATAAACGATTGATTGATTGATTGATTGATCTAGGAACCGACATCACAGCACTCGGGACATTCCCATAAGCGCTCCGTCCTCATCCTCAGCAACCAGCGAAGAGAATAATAATAATAAACGATGACAATTAATACCGTGCGTGTGAGTGCAGTTATTGAGCGCATGCAATTATTTCACCTCTGTCCTGAAATGCGAGCCAGAGTTATGTTTAAATAAGATCATGACAAGTCCTCTCTTCGTTGTTCCACCTTAAATAAGGGAAATGTTCCGGCAATATATGCGTTTGCGTTTGGTGAAATATGACTATTACAGAACAGAGCAAGAGACGGCTGGATAGGTAGAGATGCAGACCAATAGACAGACTGAAAGTAAAGTAGACAGACAGACAAACAAATAGACATACAGACAGACATAGTACAGGCAGACAGACAAACAGACAGATAGAAGGACAGACCTGCAGGAAGATAGACAGACACACAGACATACATATAGGCAGGCAGGCAAATATACAGACAGAGTGACAGACAAATATACAGGCAGGCAGACAGGCAGACAAATTAGCAGACAAACAGTGAGCCTGACAGACAAATAGATAAACAGAGGGACAGATAGACAGCCAGAAAAGTTGAAAGGCAGATTGTCCAGGAGCGACTTTTAATCCAGCTTTACCTCATTGACTTACTCTTGGCATGTCGCTACCAGTGTCTGCGCCATGCTTATTATGATGTATTGTACCTTAGTATTAGATCTTTATAGTTTGTCCATGTTCGCTAACAACTTGCAACTTGTTCTCTTTCCTCATCTCTCTGAATAGTCGAATAACACTGGAATCAGTCTGTATTTTCTATTATAACAACGACACTTCAATTGATCACATCTTACAATATCATACGTACAATTAAACTTATTAACAGAAGCATAAACCTAAAGCATAGGAGCGGCACCGTGTCTGTTCCATAGCTCTCCTTCTTCACCACACGTCCGACCTGGACCGTGTCCGAACTCGTAATCCCCAATTTAGGAGAGAATTCTCTTCGCACTCAATCTCGTCACAAAATGTGACTCACGCACCAACAAACTACCGTACGGGTGTGTGTTCTCTTCACTCATAACCCACTCTCTGACACAGATAGAATGAGGGTCAGAAAGGTTGGCAGACGAATAAAAATGCAGACAGTTAGACATGCAAATAGACAGACATACAGTCGAGCAAATAGACAGGCAGACAAATAGATAGACAGACGGCCTGACATACTGACATATAAGCACATGCATACACAGAGGGACAAACAGCCAAACAGAGACACCGACCGACCGACCGGTCTCTAGACCGGTGTCTAGTTGGTCATACGTCGAAGTACACTTGTTCCAGCATCGAGGCGCTATCTTCATTTGGAGGTGACATGTTCGACTCCCGGTCGGTAACTAAAACTTTCAATGTTTGTATTGTCCAGTGCGTCCTTTAATCTCTCATTTTTACCCCCACGTCTATGAGCGGAAAACAAAACGTGTGTATTCATTTATTAACTAGAGTGCACTCATGCGGATGATCCTGGGGTGCACCAGGATGAGAATAGAGGTGGTAGCAGTAATTGTGGCATTCCGTTGGTTAAAGGAGACCACTGCAACACACAGTGCATTCATTACGGACTCAATGAGTATGCTCAGTAAAGTGGAGAAAGGAATGTTTCGTGTGGAATGGCTATCCTCACTTCAGAGGTCATAGATTGTGAGAATTGTGTGGATTCTTTGCCCTGGCCATGCGAGAGGGCGGGGTAATGATCAGGCTAATAGGCTGGCAGGGAATGCACCACTTGGTGGTAGATTACCTATGGAAAAGGGAGAGGTGGTCGTGCGCCTGTGGGACCAGGTGGAGAATGCAGGAGAACAGAATGAGAACACGTATGTGGAAAGAATGTTATTACGGCAGATGGCAGGGGTTCTAGAAGAATCTCATAAATGAGAGGGATGACAAGAAGAACTTTCAATCAGATAGCAGTGGGGACGATTAGTAGTATGACTCTTTGCTGGCTGTTTAACGAAGCGACGGAGCTCGTATGGGAATGCTCCGAGTGCAGTGATGTCGGTTCTTAGCTCAACTCAACTAAACTATGTATTAACTGAATTGATGGCCTTAACGGATTTTTTTCCCAATTGATATTTATGTTTAATGCGTGTACACAGGACACAGCATTGCGGTCTAATATGTTTGTGTATTTATTATTTGACCTATGCTGCTTTAATATACATTTCTGAGACCTATGGTGCTTAAAAAGGTTAAAAATGAATTATGTCCATATTCCATAGTTGTGGGTTAATGTGGGTGATAGATATGTCTAATGAAGATACTTTTCTTGGGGGTGTCTAGTTGGTCATGCGTCGAAGTACATTTGTTCCTGCAGCGGGGCTCTGTCGTCATGTGGAGGTGACAGGTTTGAATCCCGGTCGGTGACTACAGCTTTCAATGTTTATGTTGTCTAGTGCGTCCTCTAGCCTCTCATTCTTACCCCTACATCTATGAGCGTCAAACAATACGTGTTTTATTTTAAATATTTATTAACTGTGTAGATCTTAAAATGATGAACATTTTGCTTGGACAGTAAAGCGGATTCACCAAATACCCATGCTTTATATGTTTGTGGGATAGCAGGGCAAAAGATATGCATTGGACAAAGAAAATGAACTTTAAAATGATTTCTCTTTGAGAAATGATTTTAAAGTTGGAAAAGGAAATTGTCAACAAGCCTCTCATTGATCTAAAAATAGGTTCTACTGCCATAGTTATGTATAAAGCTTGGCTTGATGAAGCGATTTGTTAAGGTACTGAATAAAGATGGTACCTGTTTTTATTATTTATGCAGATATATATATATATATATATATATATATATATATATATATATATATATATATATATATATATATATATATATATATATATATATATATATATATATATATATATATATATTAATTGAGCATAGAAAAACTTAAAGCTAAATGTTTTGATGGACCTCAAAGTAGAAAGTTGATGAAGAATCCATATTACATTGATTCGATGAACATAACAGAGTCCACAGCCTGGCCATCATTTGTTGTATTTGTGCAAAACTTTCTGGTAACTTTAAAGCAGATAATTATTCTGAATGAGTTGAAAACATGCTGTCGAGTGTTTGTAAGGGCTGATGCAACATGAGCATAAAATTGCACTACCTCCATAATCATTTACATTTATGTCTCCAGAATCTTGGCGATTTTTGTGAAGTGCAAGGTGAAAGATTTCACCAAGACATAAAACAAATGGAAGAGAGATACCAGCGACTTTGGGATGCCCGCATGATGGCATATTACCTTAAGCATGACTGTCCGGGCATGTCACTTTCCAGGAAGTCCTCGAAAAGGAACTATTTGTGTGTTGACTACAGATAAATAAACATGACAGTGATAAAGTTTTAATACATTTTTGGTGTTTTATATGAAGGCAATAAATGCACAGTAATTACATATAATATGAATGCAGATTACAGTCAAAATGTCACTGATGGGACCTGACGCTAGGCTTGTACATAACAATTGCCCTGCTAAGAAGGTCATTCTTAGTTATCTTAAAAACTAGAGCTGATAGAAGAAAATCTGATTACAATTTTTTGGAATCAGCAACACAAAATTACCTAAGAACAGCTATAAAAATTAAGGCACCAAAATGTGTGAAGACCAGTCTAATAGACAACAACTTCATCAAAATCCAAAACAATGTATTCTCTTAATGGATTTAAAGACAGACTCCATAAACAAAATATTGCACGATTTCTTGCCTGTCATTCTTCGCTACATCTCGCCGGGTGCTTACTGCAGAGTTATATACCATATGAAGTGGACAAACGAATAATACTTTGGCTAAAATTCATCCATCCATCCATAATGTGCCATGGCGGTAAGCTTGGGCGGTCTTGATTCGAAATTTCACTCGATCACCAGAGTCGTGTATCAGCTCAGTGTTCTTGTCTCGACCATACCACGTGGTCATGCCTTCCAGGAATTTACTTTTCTGTCTTCCCCTTGTTATCTTCCCCTCGATCTTGTCAGTTGTCACCAAGTTCTCCAATTTACTTCTCATAACATGTCCAAAAAAATACAACGACTGTCCACGTCTAATTTCTCAAATAAGTTTACGATCTTCATTTGTTTCTTGTAAGACTTGGTCATTGGTTTTTATATCGGTACATGATATTCTTTGCATTTTCCTCATAAACCACATTTTCACAGCTATCAGATGTTTTTCAGCTTCATTGCTCATTGTCCACGCTTCACACCCATACACAAGCAATAGCTCTATGTAGCACCTTAACACCTTTTTCTCGTTTCAATCTTTTTATTGGTCAGTACTTTTTTTTTTTTATCTTAGTTAGTTAGTTAGTCGCAGTTCCAACTTCACAGCAACGGGTCGTCCCCATTATGCTCCATTCCTGTGCCAGTGAATATCACACAAAACACTCCCCACTGCCCAATGTGAAAAGTGGAAAGGACAGGAGTCTTGACAAACAACAGCCCGCACAGATACACTGTGCATAATGCAGCCGCCAGAATGTCAACACAATAGTCCCCCACAAAACACCCAGTTCATTTCTGATGGAATCGGCAGTCATTTTCCCATCTGGATGTTTCCTAGATGTTCACCCACACAGTTCACGAAATACAGTTCATCGTCGATGGCAGTGGCAGTCAACCAGAAGCCCAGCAGCCACGCATTTCTGCATAAGGCAAAAACCGGTAAACTCTGGGACATAGCCATCTGCAATCGCTCTGAACATACAGTCACGTTCCAAAAAAACCTCGGGCAGATTCAAAAGCATTTCACATGAAACTCACAGCTCACAGTGTCGCACCACGCACTCACTCAGTAGCAGGGCGACGGAACCATCAAACATCATCATTTTTTTATCTTGCTAAAGGCTACCTTCGCTATGGTATCTTCAAGGCATATCCCTTAAGATGTTATGGATATTCTGAGATAATTGTTCCAATTCACTTGTTTAAGAATATTCCCATTTACTTGTATATTACATCGTGGTATTTCGTTCTTCCTAGAGACGACCATAATATGTGTCTTCTTACTATTTAAGTAAGAAGAAGAATGAGGAGAAGAAGAAGAAGAAGAAGAAGAAGAAGAAGAAGAAGAAGAAGAAGAAGAAGAAGAAGAAGAAGAAGAAGAAGAAGAAGAAGAAGGAGGAGGAGGAGGAGGAGGAGAAGAAAGAGGAGGAGGAGGAGAAGAAGCAGATTAGTATTCGTATTGTAAGGTATGCACCCTAGTTGTTCACTGTGTGCAACAACCGCATCTACTAAATGTTGCAGATCCTGCTCATTGTCTGCAATCAATACTATGTAATCAGCATATCTAATGTTATTTATGCTTCTTCCTACTACGATGGCTGAAATACTAAGCTGATATTTTTCGAAGTTAACCCCCGGAAGTCTAACACTTAACAGAAAGTCCTTCTGTTTGCATAGAACTGCTGAAATCGTCTAATATGTAATATAAAGAAATATGCAAGAAATCATGCACTATTCTGTTTATGGAGTCTGTTTAAATTCACTAAAATAGCAGACGAAAGAAAGAATTGAAGAAACGTGATCGTTAAGTTTGCTCCAGACCTGAAGCCGAAGAAGAACAACAATTTTGACTCTTGTTGCAATGGTTCCTTCAACCCGGAGTTTTATTCCTAGCGTTTCTTTCTAATTTGATTCTGCTTTTCTTCATTCTCACGTGCATCAGAGTTAAGCTTTAGCTGACCAATTTCCGTGACAAGCGCAGCACCAACAGTTGCGGCAGCTCCTACAGATGGCGCGACTAACGCTAACACACCGCCAGCAAACTTACATATAGTTCCTAAAATAGCCCACCGTGTCTTCGCCTTCCTTATACGCTCCAGTTCTACGTCCAGTCGCTGTAGTTCGACAGCATCTCGCAAGTTTTCCTCCACTCTATCCACAGTTTTCAACAGATGGGTCAGCACGTTGTACCCTTTGTCTTGGAAAACGATCTCCTCCTTGACACTCTGGATGCTTTTCACCAGTTGCATTTTACGATTGACAGAAGGCTGTTTGGAGTAGACCTCTATTTCAGCCGTCAGAAGACTGAGGCGTTCTTGAATTGCTAAAGCCAGTTCAGGGGCTTTCAGTTCTACTACCAGCTTATTCCGTTCATATTCAGCATTCTCAAAACACTGGGCAGTGTAGGTGCCATAATGGTTTTTCAAAGCTCTTGTCAGACTAACCACTTCTTGGATCTGCGACTCTCTCTCTTGTTGAACCATGGTGGCGTTGTTAAACAGGACAAACCTTCCATTGCATTCTGCATAGAGCTGACGAAGCGCCCCAGTCTGTTTCTTGCACCAGTCTTCAAAGGTGATATTCGTATTTTCTTCCTCCATTGCTCGCTTAAAGAGATCGCCGCAGGTCATAATAACAATCAAAAACTTCATGTAGTCATCTCCAAAGATCTTCTTTAGCGATTCGAGCGTGGCCTGTTCTTCAGGAGTGAATCTTGTGCCAAACTTGATGGTAAAGAGAAAAGCGTTGACACCACCATAGCACATTGCTAAAGCTTTATCCATGTTCTTCGCTGCTATTTCCTTGTCACTAGTCTTGTCGATGTCAGTGTCTTGAAGGCCAGGTCCATCTACCACCAAGAGTATGTTGTCCTTGAACTGTGCGAAGCTGAAGTCGACTTCCTTTGTCTGGGACGTGCTGTTGGAAGATGTTTTGAAAACGCGCCTGTTTAGCAGCATGTTTCCTGTGGCACTTTTGCCCTGACCAGTCTTTCCCATTAACAAGAAGTTGAATTTTTTTTCCGCCATCTTAACTTTAGCTTTCCTGTGAACAGAAAATATCAACGAATATAGTCACAGATGTATATAGTTTGTGTGTGAATTAATCAAATTAAGTGACATGTTCTAGTGATTTATTTCTTTTATATTAATTTTTTGTAAAACGTTATTAACACTCTGAAATATCATCCGTATGGTTCGATTTTTACATTGGTCGTGATGAAGCAAGACCACCTAATATTGTCCTCCTCCTCAGAGAGAGAGAGAGAGAGAGAGAGAGAGAGAGAGAGAGAGAGAGAGAGAGAGAGAGAGAGAGAGAGAGTAGAGCGCACGCATGTCATTTAACATGCTACTCCATATTTTTTGTGTATTCTCATTTTCATAGTATCACTTTGAATGCCACTTGATTTTAACATGCATGAAATTAACACATGTAAATTACTGTATAGTGAGTGGGAGAGTTAGTGAGTGTGAGTGAGAGAGAGAGAGAGAGAGAGAGAGAGAGAGAGAGAGAGTGAATGAGTGTGAGAGTGTGTGTATGTAAAAGAGAGAGAGAGAGAGAGAGAGAGAGAGAGAGAGAGAGAGAGAGAGAGAGAGAGAGAGTAGAGCGCACGCATGCCATCTAACATGCTACTCCATATTTTTTGTGTATTCTCATTTTCATATTATCACTTTGAATGCCACTTGATTTTAACATGCATACAATTAACACATGCAAATTACTGTAGAGTGAGTGGGAGAGTTAGTGAGTGTGAGTGAAAGAGAGAGAGTGAATGAGTGTGAGAGTGTGTGTATGTAAAAGAGAGAGAGAGAGAGAGAGAGAGAGAGAGAGAGTGAGAGAGAGAGAGAGAGAGAGAGAGAGAGAGAGAGAGAGAGAGAGAGAATTTAATTGCATCACTTATTTTTACGTTTCACAATGTATATGTACAGTTGTTTCTCGATTTTTACAATTTTTGCGAGAATGCTCACAACAATCAGTGTATGTGTGTGTAAAGTATGGAGTTTGTTCATACTAGTTTCATTGATAATGTGAGGCATCATGTATGTGTCTAGATGTGAGGATATGTGTGTAGGTGTGTATGAGGCATGTGTTTGTGTGTCTGGAGAGGATTGTGTTGGGGATGTATGTGTGGAGGGGTTGTGTGTGGCTGTATGGGTGATATGTGGGTGGATGAAGGGATGTGTTGTGGTTGGGGGATGTGTGTGTGGGTGAGGGATGTTTGGGTGATGGTTGGAAGTGTGTGGGATTTGGTGGGTGGGGGTTGTGTGAGTGGCGAAGTTATATGTGGTGGGTGGGTGGGTGGGTGGGTGGGTGAGGGATGTGTGCGTGAATGGGTGTGTAAGATATTGTGTGGGTTGATGGGTGTGTGCTGAGTGTGGGGGATGGGCGTGGGGATGTGTTTGTGTGTGCGTGTGTGTGTGGGTGGGGGTATGTATGGTTGGGGTAATTGTGGGTGGGTGGAAGATGTATGTGTGAGTTGTGAGGGTGTTTGTAGGTTGGGGACGTGTGGTTGGGTGGGAAGGTGTGTGTGGATGAGAGATGTGTGTGTGTGAGTAGGTGAGGTAGGTATGAGTGTATGTGGGTAGAAGGGAGATATATGTGTTGATGGGTGGGTGGGGGATGTGTTGGTGTGAGTGGTTGAGTGAAGAGTGCATTAGTGGGTGGATGTGTGTGGGAGATGAGAGTATGTGTGGGGAATGTTTGTGGGTGGGAATATGTCTGTGGGTGGGGATGTGTTGGTGGCTGGGGATGTGTGTGTGAGGGATCTGTGTATGGGGGAGATGTGTTTGTGTGAGCGTATGTGTGTGGTATTTGTGTGTGGGTGGGGTGTGTGGTTAAGTGATGTATGGTTATGGGATGTGTGATTGGGGGATGGGTGATTTGGGGGTGGGTGGGCGGAGGATGTGCGGGATGGTGAGGGTGTGTAGGTTGGGGGATGGGGGATATGTATGTGTATGGGCGCGTGATGTGTAGGTGGGTGGGGGAGATTGTGTAGGTGGGGGATGTGTGAAAGTGGGGGATGTGTTAGTGGGTGCTAGTTTTGTGTGTGGGATATGTGTGTGTTAGTGGGAGATTTGTGGTTGGGGGGTATGTTTGACTGGGTGGTTGGGGTCTGTGTGTGTGTGGTGGAGGATATGTGGGTGGGTGATTGTTGATGGGTTGAGGATGTGCGTGTGGATGGGGAGATGTGTGTAGGTGGGGGGATGTGTGGGCGGGTGCATGTATGTGTGCCTGGGGAGTGTGTGTTGGTGGGTGGGATATGTGGCGGGGGATGTGTGGTGGGTAGGAGATGTGTGTGTTTGAGGAGATGTGTGTAGGTGGGCGTGTGTATGGGTTGTGTGGGTGGGGGATGGGTGGGGCATGTATGTGGGCCTGGGGGGGTGTTTGGTTGGGTGGGGGTGGGTGGGTCGATGGTGATGGGTGGGTGGTTCGGGTATGTGTCTCATAACATGGTAATATGCATTGTTTATGTTTACAACATTCATTTGACAATGTTTATTTTTCCTATGTGAATATATTATGCAATATTGATGAACGAAAGATGAGTGATTGGAAGGGCCCGAACGTCTTCTTCTTCTTCTTCTTCTTCTTCTTCTTCTTCTTCTTCTTCTTCTTCTTCTTCTTCTTCTTCTTCTTCTTCTTCTTCTTCTTCTTCTGCTTCTTCTTCTTCTTCTTCTTCTTCTTCTTCTTCTTCTTCTTCTTCTTCTTCTTCTTTTTCTTCTTCTTCTTCTTCTTCTTCTATTTCTTCTTCTACTTCTTCTTGAGTTGACTAAGTCAAGACCTGACATCACAACACTCAGAACACTCACATATATGCTCCGTCCTAATCTCAAATAGCCAGTGAAGAGTCACAACACTGTTAGTACCAGTAGCAGTCTGATTGTATGTCCGTCTGACCTTTCCTAGAGATTTTAGTGTTTGACTAAACCTCTGGTCAATTCCGGCAGCACCATTCTTTCCAAGCTTTGATGATCCACTCGTTCCGCTGCACTATACACACGATTCTAAAGGAGTCCCTTCTTAGATCTCATAACAGCTTCTTCCACGTGATCCACGAAAGCCAGGCTTCTGTCGTTGGTGATTTCCAGATTCCCCAGTTTACCCTCTCTTTTAACATGTATGTCATTTATTGAAAGACTTGGGAAGTCAGCCTTGATAATCCTATTGTACATAACTCAGGCGCCGTATCTATGACACTGCCCATCTCTGTACACCAGTCTAACACTTTGTTGACTGTCTCCTGTAATTTTTTCGCTGTTTTGCATCCGGTCTCTCCCCTGACTATACGCAAAGACATCATAGGCAAATGTCAGTATCCTTCCAATCCCTGATGCTTCAATATTTGCAGTATTGTTTGTGTACACATTAAATACCATTGACGATATTGCAGATATGAATTTGAAGAATATGAAATAGGCCAAGTCACCTGACTGCTAAACACATTATATGATTTGGAGATATACCTCCTGAATTATGTAAATCTATAAACTACCGAAAGTAAACATTCCAAGACATAAACAACAGCTATGTCATGTAAATAGAATATTCAAAAAATATTTATGGAAAATATACCGACCAATAAACAGATATCAACTGCACCGAAACAAAAAGAGTGTTTAAGTGCTACATAGAACAGTTGTGAAAACACGTGAAACGTTGACGATGAGCAAACAAGCTGTACAACAGCTAATGGCAATGGGAATGTGGTTTCTGAGGAAAATGCAGAGAAATACAATCGACAGACAGAAAAACCAATGACCACATCCTACAAAAGGCGAATAAAAACCTTAAACTGGTTAGAGAAATTAGATTTCGAAAGTCAAACAATTTAAGAAATAAACTAGAGAACTTGGTGACAACTGGCAAGATTGAGGGGGAAAAGAACAAAGGGAAGGTAGAGAAGTAAATAAATGGATGTCTTGACTACATGACTTGTAATAATGCAAGCCTTCGAGATCCATGAAATTAGGCTGAAAGCAACTCTACGAGATCCATAAACCTAGGCTGAGAGCAATCCTACGAGATCCATAAACCAGGGCTGAGTGCAACCCTACCACATCCATAAACTAGGCTGAGTGCAACCCTAACAGATCCATAAACTAGGCTGAGAGCGATCCTACGACATCCATAAACTAGGCTGAGAGCAATCCTACAAGATCCATAAACCTAGGCTGAGAGCAACTCAAGCAGATCCATGAACCTAGGCTGAGAGCAACCCTACGAGATCCATAAACCTAGGCTGAGAGCAACTCAAGCAGATCCATGAACCTAGGCTGAGTTATGTTTTTCATCTTGCAAAAGGCTACCTTCGCCATGGCAATTCTTGTTCTAATCTCTTCAAGGCATCTCACATCAGATGTTATGACTGTTCCGAGATAGTTTATCGATTCACTTGTTTAAGAATATGCCCATTTACTTGTGTATTACATTGAGGCATTTCTTCCTTCCTAGTGACGACCATATTCTGTGTCTTCTTACAATTTAATTCTAACCCCAGTTGTTCGCTGTGTGCAACAACCGCATCTACTAAATTTTTCAGGTCCTGTTCATTGTCTGCAATTAAGACTGTATCATCTGCATGTCTAATGTTATTGATGTTTCGAGGAGGTATTTTCCATCAATTTGTAGATCTTCAAGCATCCTTATCATGTCGACATGTCTCACTTTACCGAAAGCCTTTGTGTAGTCAATGAAGCAGAGGTGTAGATCTTTGTTTACTTCTATAGAAAGTTCAATTACTGTTCTCAGTATGTACACAGCATTTACTGTACCTTTCCGTCTACAAACCCACATTGTTTATCTCCTATTTCAGGTTGTATTTTCTTCCTAACTGTTTGCATGATAATTCTTTGCAAAATCATCGTGATGTGACTCATTATACTAATTGTTCGATGTTGATCACTTTCCAGGGCTCTTGATTTCTTAGGGATTGCAATAAATACAGAATTACATAATTCATGAGGTATATCTCCAGTATCATATATGGTATTCAGGAGTCTGGTGACTTGTTCTATTCCGTGTTCTTCTAAAGCATTAATCATTGCTGTTGTGATGCTGTCTGAACAGGGGGTCTTGCCAGATTTCATATGGTTAAGAGAATTCTGAACCTCCATCTTCAAAATTAATTGTCCTTCATTATTATTTTGAATGTCATACTGTTCTTCTCTGTTATCATCATAAACGTTATTCACATAATCTGATCATACATGTAAGATCTGATTTTTTTCTATTATGATTTTTCCATCTTTTGTCTTTAAGGAGCCTGCTGATGTATGTGTTCTTTGATTAGTAAGCTCCTGAATTCTTTTGAGCATTAGTTTGACATTTTTACTGTTGTGTTGTGTTTCAATTTCTATGCACTTTTTCTCGAGCCATCCTTACTATAGCCTCCTTACATAATGTTCTGACTTTTCTGTGAATTTCTTTATAATTGGCAGGATTATTTTTGTTCTTTCTTCTTGTTTCCATTAGCTGTAAAATTTCTTCAGTCATCCATGTCTGACGACCCCCTTTAATTAATTTTGGAATAGTTTTTTATGCAGCTAAACTGATTGAATTCTTCAACATTTCCCATTCATCATCCACATCTTGAGACAGGATCTCTAGATCAGACAATATATCAGATTTTTCTTTACATCTATGTTAAAATTACCTTGTATTTCTTTGTCAGTTTTCAATTTGCAGAAATCATATTTAGTGTTTCTGTTTGTATACTTGACTTTCTTTAACTTTACCCTCAGTCTGCCTGTAATTAATCTGTGATCACTATAACAGTCTGCATTGACAACTGTTTTTACGACTGTTAGTGCATTTCGGAACCTTCTGCTAATCAGGATGTAATCTATCTGATTTTTAATCCTGCTGTCTGGACTCTTCCATGTCTATAATCTTCTATGACGTTGTTTAAACCAGGTGTTTCCTACAACCATTTCTTGTTCGTTTGCCCATTCTACAAGTATGTATCCTCTTTTGTCTCGCTCTCCTAAACCATGGTTGCCCACACTGCATCCATCGCCTTGATTTCCCACTTTTGCGTTGAAATCACCCATTATAATATTTATTTCTGATTTTTTTTTTTTACATGTCTTCAAAGCAAACTCCATGTCATTATAAAATTCTTCTATATTTTCTTCACTGCATGCACTTGTTGGAGCGTATATTTGAATGACATTTATTGTAAAAGGTCTTACGTTTAATTTTACTAATAAAACTCTGTCTGACACAGCCCAATAACCTTTAATAAAATTTGATGTTTGCCGATCCAACATAATGGCTACACCTCTTTGCCGTTCTTCTCCTCCAGAATAAATAATCTTACAATCCTCTGCTGTCTTGATCCCTGCCCCTCTCCATCTGGTTTCACACATTCCTAATATATTAATATTCTCTCTTCCCATTTCTTGTTTAATGTTATCCAATATTCCATCTGAATTCATTGTTCTGACATTCCAGTTTCCTACCTTTAATAACAACAATCTTTTGCACCTTGTAGTCTGCTGACGGTCTGGGGTCACCTGGTGCACATGACTATCCCTACCGGGCGAGGCTGCTCCTATGGAGCACCCATTTACGCCGTTTCTCTGAAAGTCTTTAATATCGCAAAACATAATGTTCTTGGCATCTTTGAAGAAGGTAGTTCGCCATTGCTTTCCTTCTTAGCAGTGACCATACTGGTCAATGACCGTAGCCATTGTCTCCTCAAAAAAGAGATCCTCTGTCTACCGTTGTGAAGCTGGAGACCATAACCCACAACTATCTGTCGGCTGCTCTTCAACCTCATCCACCACCTGCACACATGGCTTCACGTAACCCTGATCGGGAGGCTAAAGGGGTACTCCACCTTGCCCAAGGGTGTCCCGTAGGCTAGCGGAGGGAAGGAGGAGCCTTACGTCAACATTGATAGGTGATACCCCACCCCGCCACCCTAGCTTTGGGGTTTTGTTGTTGGGTGTTGTTTATTTCAGTTTTCGATGTCTTGTTGATTACAATCTTTTATGTTGAGGATATTTCTTAAAAGTAAATCGGCACAAGGGTTTGGGTATGCAGCAAATTTGTTTTCTATTACCCCCAAAGGTTCTACACATTGTATGTTCGCCGGGGTAGTCTTTATTGTTAATGAGCTCCTGATGAACTCCGGCTAAGTTAGCTCCGGTATCTTGAACTAATGTACTGTCTTTTCCATTAACTAAAGCCTCCTGAATATCTAATGTACCATTTGTGAAATGAGAAGAGTTTGCTTCCTGTATAGGAAGGGAGTGACCACAAGATAAGTTCCCTCCTTCATGAAATCTCCGACAAATTCCGCAATTTGTATAAATGGGGTAATTTATCACAACTGCTGTGTTCACTAGTGTTTCTTCTTCTCTGTCACTGCTGCTCGACATAATGATGCATATGTTAGTATTTTGTATATTTTTTAAGTTTGTAGGTTGATTTCACTTGTCCAAAAGACCTGAAACCATAACATTGAGATTGATTTTGAAACGTTTGAAATTACTGTTTGCTTTTAATTGCTAAGTTTTGTTTTGTTTATATAATAATTAAACTTTGGATTTTTGTCACACATTTGGAGTGGACCGTGTGTATGTTTACAATATCTACAATTAGTCCAAATCCCTTTTCTGCCCGAAGAAATTGAATGATTATATTTATTTTGATGTCTGCCAACTGATTGTGGTGACAGAGCATAAATTTATTGGTACTCATTTCCATAAATTGGGAATATTTTGCACTATTATATATATATATATATATATATATATATATATATATATATATATATATATATATATATATATATATATATATATATATATATATATATCATATTTAGTGTTTCCTGTTCTATACTTGACTTTCATTAACTTTACATTTACCCTTAATCTGCCTGTAATCAGTCTGTGATCATTTAACAATCATCATTGCGGACTGTTTTTTGCAATTCTTAACACATTTCGAAACCTTCTGCTAATCAACATGTAATTAATCTAGTTTTTAATAATGCTGTCATATTTTATACAAAGGCATTTTATAAAGCAAAATATGATGAACTGATTAAAATGTTGGAAGATATTAACATTAATTAGAAGGATCTCAGAATAATAAAGACTATTTACTGGAACAAACCAGCAGGCATTAAAATAGGAAATAAAGAGGGCAATTATGAACAGAAAAAGCTGTACGACAGGGATGTGTTTTGTCACCGGATCTCTTCTCCCTGTATTGCAAATTAATAATGAGAGAGATCAAATGGAAACCAGGAATTCTAATATGAGGTTGTAATATAAACAGTATACGCTATGCAGATGACACAATATTGGTGGCGGATAATGGAAAAGATCTACAACATATGTTGGACATCGTAGTAACAGAGAGTGTCAAGAAAGGACTCACCTAACACCGGCGTTAGTAAAAATGGTGATATCAAAGAAAAAGGTGATACCAAAATATGAACTCGAATTAGAAGCGAAAATTCTTAACCAAGTGGATACTTTATAATACGTAGGGGCATTTATAACATCAGGTGGAAGTTGTACAACAAAGTTTAAGAGCAAAATAGGGCTAGCAAAAGCCGCATTTCAGAAAATGAAGAGTATCTTATGCAATAAGACACTGTCATTGAATGTAAGAAAGAGAGTGCTGAAGTGCTATATAGAACCTGTTTTGCTGTAGATAAATAAATCTTGGAATGTAAATGAACACATTAGGAAGATCTTTGAAGCAATAGAGCTATAGTTCCTGAGACGAATGTTACGAATTTCTTCTACTGCCAAAGTAACTAACAACGATTGCCTGAAAGAGGCTAATGAAACTAGAACATTACACGCAACAATAAGAAAGAGACATACAGCTTTCTTTTGTCATGTGATGAGAAGAGAGGCATTGGAGAACATTTTGACAACTGGAGAGATAAAATGGAAGAGGGGCAGAGGCAGATCAAGATAAATGAATCTGTATGGATTGAGACGGTGTCATTATGAATATCATCATTAGAGTTGATCAGAAAACCAAGGGCCGAGATTTGTGGAGAGTCATGAACGCCTGCGTCAGCTGGCGTGGCACTTGATGATGATGATCTATGTCTCGACTATGGTGTCCATAAGGGCGTACCGTTGTTGGGTTTCCAAAGTATAGCCCTATTCTCTACTCTAAGCGTTAAAATCCCCACACTTGGGATTTCATCCAGCTCTTTGAGCCATTCCCAATGCTACTTAGTGACAGCAGCGTCCAACACGTGATATAAGTTTATAATATTTCAACTGAGACCGCCAATCTTTAACTGAATCCCCATAAGCCTCCCTTACCTTACCATGCCACTTGCTCATGTCCAGCACTGCAAGCCTCAGTCCTTGCTTGATCAAGAGACCTTGTCTATGTCTTCCCGACCACAAGGGTTTATGAAGCAGACATGGCTAGGGCACTGATAGTTATAAACATTCAGTTCCTGAAGCAAGACGACATCAAAGTCTTAAATCAACTTCTCTAGTACCAGCCCTCTCTGCCTGGCACTACGGCAGTTCCATTAACCTAGCCTTACAGTTTGAGTGCTATACGCTCTATTTTTCTTCTGAATCTTCTGATTTTCGCTCTCGTGTTTCTCTGTGTGACATTTGCTATGTACCAACTAACTACAACTTGCGAAGATGAGAATCAGCCCATTCCCAGACGACTATATTGATTTAGTCTTGCCAACGCGAAGTATTTTCTGTACAAGTGGAGACAGTATTAAAAACAGACTACTCAAGTATTATAAACAGGGCGAGTGAACACTTACAGTAAACACCCCCCCCCCCGTATTAAATATAACTAATGTGTGTGTGTGTGTGTGTGTGTGTGTGTGTGTGTTAGTTATGTCCCTTGGCTAATAAGATATAAAGTGCTTATCTTTCTTTGCTTAGTCTACATTCAACTAAAGATACAAATCTCACTAAGAAAAAATATCAGACTACGGTGTCTTCTTTGCAGCTCTACAATTAATGAGGAGATTTACCAAGATATTTTTCTTAACTATTACTCTGTAATCTCAATTTTTTATGTTACAATGTGCATTATCTTCTATAATTATACTAATTATGCGTAAAATGAGCATGTTGTGATTTTATGCAGCCATCTACTCTGAAGAGGGAGATTATCACGAGAACTTGGTGAGAAGATCATAATTGACAAGAGGCGCCTAGTGAACTAGGTGGTTTAGGGCATATGTTATTAATGGATGTTTGGCACACGAAATGCATGAATATGAGGATATATATATATATATATATATATATATATATATATATATATATATATATATATATATATATATATATATATATATATATATATATATATATATTCATCGCGTTATAATATGGGACTGAGACAAAGAATGTACGGATCTATTGTGCGGCTATTCAGCCCTTGAATGTCTACTTGCAGCAGACAATCTGTCTAACCTACACCAATAAAGTAAAACAGCACCCCCCCCCCTTCCCCCAACGTTTTTATGAAGTCGGCTTCTTGTTTGATGTCTTGTTCTTAGATTAGGTGGTGGTTTATTGAGTACCAAACCGGGGTACATCAGTCCCATGAGTGTTGAAATAATCAGTAAATGATGAGAGACTGCACCGTCCTACTGCAGTGAAGAGTAGAGGGCAATTTATCAGCACTTACCACTCAGAGCTAAACAGTGTCACCCAGAACATAAGCTGAGTATATACCAGCTAACCTTAACCACAATCGCCAACAATAGCTATCAAAGAAATGGGATGTTCCCTATAACATGAACATTGTTTACTCAACAAAAAGAAGAACTCTAGCAACAGCTTAGACCAAAATGTAATCCATAGTTAATAGTCAAACAAACGTTTGTAATTAAGTTAAGCCAGAGACAATACCCGGAAGTGAATTCTTTACAACAGTTGACATTATTTACATTCTGTGTCAAATTATCAGCAGTGTTGAATAATTAATGTGTTACTTTACATGCCCAGTGTTCATACCATCACAATCATTATTATAATCCTTTAAACTTTCCCTGGAGTTAGTTTCATTTTAATCAGAGTTACGTGTGTGTAACTATGTTACATATTAAAGTCATAGTATTACATCACTTAACAACAGATCAGGAGATCTATGTGGCAGGGATACTACTTGCCTTCAGCTTACAAGAGTGAGCATTCTCCTCTTTGAGGGCAGTGCCTTTCCTGTGCTCTCTTGGCTTTCTACTAGAAAACCTTACACGATACCATAGTGGACTCTTACCAGATTTGTCGGATCCGGTACTAGGGAGCCTTGCCACCCATGTCTGGTTTTCAATTAGTAGTCGGAAACAACGATTGGGAATATCTATCTCCCATCTCAAATTAATATACCAAACTCTGCATCCTTCTCTCTCCATTCTCTTGTCTTCTTTTTTTCAGTCTCTCTTCGCTGGCTGTTGAAGATGACATTGAGCACAGAGCACACACTCCGTAGCTCCGGCCATGAGTCTTTTAAATTGATTCCAAATAAGTACTTATTATATTGTAGAAAATAGAGTAACCTATGTAGAGCTTGCTCCCGAACATCCAGAAGACGTCCATACAACAGGTTTTTCCTCCACACAACAAACACTTAGAAGACGTCCATGTACCTGGTGTTTCCCCCATACCCAAAAGACGTCCATACACCTAGTTCCTCCCCACCCCCCTCACCCCCCCCCCCCAAAAAAAAAAAAAAAAAAAAAAAAAAAACAACAACAACAATAAAACACACACACAGACAGACACCAGACGTCCTGGAGATGTTCATACACCTGCTGTTTTCTCCCATACACCCCACGCCCAGAAGACGTCCATACACCTCTTATTTCCCCACACACCAGACACCCAGAAGACGTCCATACACCTGGTATTTCCTCCATGCACTAGACGTCCTGTAGACGTCCATACACCTCGTGTTTCCCCACACACCAGACGCCCAGAAGACGTCTACACACCGGGTGTCCCCCCTCCCCCATACACGAGACGTCCAGAAGACGTCCATAACCTGATGTTTCCTCCACACCAAATGTCCAGAAGACGTCCATACACCTGGTGTTTCCACCACACATCCTACGTCCAAAAGACAACAATACCCTGTTGTTTACCCAGACACCAGACGTCTAGACGACTTCCATACACCTGATGTTTCACTCACACACCAGTCGTTCAACGTTAACGACCAAGGAACCCATGACCACCGAGTTCCACAGCACATGGGTTATCCTTGAACTACTTGGGGGTTAATTCTTCCAGAATGAACATTAAGACTGATGTATGACTGGCTGAGCTTTATACACAGAGACTGATGTATGATTGACTGGATCTTAGACATTGAGACTGATTTATGACTGACTGGGTTTTATACACAGAGACTAATGTATGATTGACTGGATCTTAGACATTGAGACTGATGTATGACTGACTGGGTTTTAGACACTGAGACTGATGGGTGACTGCCTGGGTTTTACTTGACAAGAATACGGATATATCACAGATGGATGATTGTACCAGCATTCTACAGACACCTGGCCGCTGCGACAGACGATGGTTACTGTGCTTTAAAAAATGTATCATAACCTGTCCATAGCACACAGCTTGGGCTGAATTGTAACGACCATGTGTTGTCCTTGCAACATGATCACTCTCTCGACCTGTCTAGTTCATTCCAGAGAAAAGGTAACACAAATATACCGAGAACAGTTGCAGAAGACAAGCTGCAAAAGCTACCGGATCAGCAAAGCAATGCTTTAACTGTCCGCCTGTTGGAGCTTCTATCCTAGTCGGGCCTGGTCTACCCCGCCATAACATGTAGTCTTTAGATTACATTTCCTCGCACCAGGATAAGGCTTGTGCCATCCCAGTTGCGCTCCACCACTAGAAGCCGTTGGCACAATGTGGGGTGTCGGGTTTTGCGAGCGCCACCCAGCATTCGGCGCTAACAGAAAGCAGGTAGTACCATCTACACTAGCATTCACCGGTCTATGGTTTACCATGAGAATTCGACGTCACTGCACTCAGGACAAACACATAAACATTTTGACATAAACCAAAGCAGTCTTAATTCTGGATATTTCCTAAACTAACATAGCATTTTACAATAATATTTTGGTACTGAAAAACTTGCATGAACGAACAATCACTGCCTTTGGGGTTTTCTTGTAAGAAGGCTAGGGCAACAAAGCCCGACATAAAATGTGGCCAGGCAAAGCCCCAAACCTGAGAAGGCAATCTGCCCATGGGTGGAGGAATCCAGAAAAGAAACCTCAACTGTCGATGGCGGAAGATGTTGAATTAAGAGGCGTGGGACTAGAAACGGACATCTATACACTACAATGAATGTTATGCACCAGGATTAGCAAATGTTGATCAAAGAAGAAGAAGAAGAAGAAGAAGAAGAAGAAGAAGAAGAAGAAGAAGAAGAAGAAGAAGAAGAAGAAGAAGAAGAAGAAGAAGAAGAAGAAGAAGAAGAAGAATTGATCACATTACCGATAGAGTGTCAATTGGTCTCTAAAAATATGAAACTATTTCCTTCAGTCCACTGCTTCTGAATGAGTGTCAAGGGGATCCGTTACTTGATGTTTCTGCACAATACAACGATGCTGGTGCACAGTAAATGAAACACATAATCATTCTTTAATTTTAGTTTTGCCTGCAGTGGTATACCAGTATTATATACAAACACTTACCGTCTAGTTAAAATGATGTTGCACACATAATACACACACAACAAGGTATTGAACACAAACAAAACACTATTTCTTCCTCTTAGAACAGTTTTGCTTTCTGGGGAGGTTCGTCATCGTTTTGTAATACAGACCACAAATTTCCACCCCTTCCCTGATACTGCTGTTTTCCGAGAAAACCAGCTGGACTTCCATAACAGAATTTTAATTCCCCGCTTGACGACAGCTGCCTGGGTTGGCAGATGGCCTGTTTGTATGACAAATATGTTACAATCAGTGATGTTTGAGGATCATCATCATCACACTCTGGAGAGGTCCACAGGTGCTACGATCTCCTCATCATCATGCCAGCGTGTATCAATTGATCCCATCAGTTCTGTGTTGGTTAATTAAATGTCTTGTATTCTTAACAAACTGTCCATGTCTGGCGGTGCCAAGCTTCACCCCGAGCTCCCTCACTCTGTACAAGGAAACAAATTCCCAGGTGTGCTTGCTTGCTTTCTTGTGTTCGCTGGCTGTGAATTCCAACGGGAAGTCCTGTATGTCGGATGAAGACACCCTGTTGACAACATAACATCAATGTGATGTCATACAGGACCTGAGGTGTGCGTGAGTATCCTATATGATTGTTGGAGAGGCTTAATGGGTGTTCCATAGAAATCAGTGGTTCTTTAGCTATCAATACTTTCTTGGAAAATTACATTCCCATTTAACTGTTGTTGTACTTTCTTAACTGCAACTGCAGTTGTACATATGTGACAGTATTATCTGTAGTTGTACTTTCTTAACTTTATCTGTAGTCGTACTTTTGTGAGTTTTATCTGTAGATGTACTTTCTTAACTTTATCTGTAGTCGTACTTATGTGACGGCTTTATCTGTAGTTAAACTTTCTTGACAACTTTATCTGTAGTTGCACTTCTTTGGCAACTTTATCTTCAGTTGTACTTTCTTGACAAGTTTATCTTTAGTTGTACTTTCTGAACAAATTTATCTGTAGCTCTACTTTCTGGACAAATGTACCTGTAGTTGTACCATCTTGACAACTGTGTCTTTAGTTGTACATTCTTGACAACTGTATCTGTAGTTGTACACTCTGAACAACTCTATCTGTAGTTGTACTTTCTGGACAACTTTATCTGTAGTTATACTTTCTGGAAAACTGTATCTATAGTTGTACTTTCTTGACTTTATCTGTAGTGGTACTTTCTTAATTGTATATGTAGTTGCACTTTCTTACCTTTATCTGTAGTTGTACTTTCTTGACAACTGTACATGTTGTTCTACTTTCTTGACAAATTTATCTGTTGGTGCACTATCTTAAAAACAAACTTTCCCCATATTTCTAGTTCTACTGTCTCGAAAATAAAAATAGCTGAAGTAGATAAGCACAGCATATGATCTCACTTGGACTGTAATACATTCATATGAGCACGACATATGATCTCACTTAGACTGTACTACATTCATATGCGCACGACATATGATCTAACCAGTACTGTACTATTTCCACATCAGCACGGCATATGATCTCACCTGCACTGTAATACTTTCACATCAGCACGGCATATGATCTCACCTGCACTGTAATAATTTCACATCAGCACGGCATATGATCTCACCTGCACTGTAATACTTTCACATCAGCACGGCATATTATCTCATCTGCACTGTAATACTGTCATATCCACATCTAGGCAACGTTTACAGAACAGACCCAGGCTCCCAGGTCGACCCATGATAAACTGGGTACCAGAACATTTCCAGAGAAGTAAAGGCAGTCAGTGAGATATTCACCATATCACCCAATCCAGCACACATTCGTCTATACAAATATGGGACCGGAACCATATATCACATTCCCCTCTAGAAGTTTAAGGGTCTCATTTGCTTTCACTTTCACCATATACCCAAATATCCTTTCCTTAAACAATATGGAGTGAGAACACATCTAACAAACCCATGTACAAGCTTATACAACAACAATGAATGCATAGTGAGGGCAACTGGAGGACACTCAGAACCCTTCACCACAAGATCCGGAGTACGACAAGATTGTGTCCTGTGCTCTCTTCTTGTTAATAACCTATATAGACAACATATGTAAAGAAACCAGCCAAACAGAGACCGCAAGAACACTACATGACGGGAACACAGAAGAACAACCATCTGCAAATTTCACCATTAGAGAACTCCTGTTTGTGGATGACCAAGCATTAATAGCAAAATCAGAAGATGAATCAAAGACCACATGAATAGTCTAACCGAAATGTATAAGGATCATAGCATGAAAATTAGCACAAGTAAAACTGAGTTAATGACTATAACTAGAGAAGAAAAAGTAACAACAATTCACCTTAACGAACATCTCCTGAAACAAGTAAATAGTTTCAAGTACTTAAGAAGTATAATATCATCAAGTGGCAATTCAGACGACGAGATCGAAAATAGATGCAATAAGGCAAACCAACTCATTTGACAAATGGCACCAATACTGAAGAACAAATATGTATCAGTAACTACTAAGAAAGCACTTTACAACACAATCTTCCTACCAACTCTATGCTACAAGTGCCAAACCTGGACAATGACAGAAAAAGAGAAAAGAAAAATCACAACAACAGAAATGAGATTGCTGAGAAGAATACTCAATGTATCAAGAAGAGATAAGATCAGAAATAAAGAAATCAGGACTAAAGTGGGGGTTATATCAGCGCTGGATTTTATTTGAAGGCAGTAAGTAAAATTGTCTGGCAATGCAAGCAGATTACCACTTAAAAGTATACCACAAAAGCAATGATGTACAGACCAGAGGGAAGCAGAGCAAGAGGCCGTCCACGTAAACGATAGACGCAGGGAATAACAGAGTCCATAGGAATATCGATACATGAAGCCCATAAGCGGGCACTCTCCGGTTGTTTATACTTCACCTCGATACCGCAAGGTACAAGAGGAACATGATGAGATGAGTTCTTTTGTGTAAAAGGGCTCTATATATTTTACTCTAGTAAGTTATTGTGTTACTGTAATTCTTTACAGTCTTTAGGCGAATTATAATGTACTAGGCACTTGTAAAGAGGTAGTTTGCCGTTGCTTTCCTCTTGGGCAGTAACCATACTGGTCATGTGACCGCAGCCATTGTCTCACGAAAGAGGTCCTCTGCCTGCCGTCGCGAAACTTGAGACCATAACCCAATTATCTGTCGGCTGCCCTCAAAATGTCATCCATCCATCCATCATGTGCCATGCCGGTAAGCGTGGGCGGTCATGTTCTGCCATCTCACTCGATCAACAGAGTCGTGGATCAGTTCCGTGTTTCTGTCTCGACCATGCCACAAGGCCAAGCCATCCAGATACTTGTTTCTAGGTCTTCCCCTTGGTCTGTTCCCCTCGATCTTACCAGTTGTCACCAAGTTCTCCAAATCATTTCTTCTCATAACATGCCCAACAAATTGTGACTGTCTACGTCTAATGTCTCTGATCAGTTTACGATCTTCATTTGTTTCTTGAAGGACTTGTTCATTGGTCTTTCTGGCTGTCCATGGTATTCTTTGCATTTTCCTCAGAAACCACATTTCTACAGCCATCAGATGTTTTTCAGCCTGGCTGTTCATTGTCCAAGCTTCACATCCATATAAAAGTACAGCTTCTATGTAGCATCTCAACACTCTTTTTCTCGTTTCAATTTGACATCTTTTTATTGGTCAGTATGTTTTTCATCTTGCTAAAGGCTACTTTTGCCATGGCGATTCTTGTTCTAATCTCTTCAAGGCATCTCCCATCAGATGTTATTACTGTTCCGAGATAATTGTACCTATTCACTTGTTGAAGAATATTCCCATTTACTTGTATATTACACTGTGGTATTTCGTTCTTCCTAGTGACGACCATAATCTGTGTCTTTTTACAATTTAATTCTAACCCTTGTTGTTCACTGTGTGTAACAACCGCGTCTACTAAATTTTGCAGGTCCTGTTCATTGTCTGCAATCAAGACTGTATCATCTGCATATCTAATGTTATTGATGCATCGTCCCCCAATGTTGATCCTTCCATATTTTCAATATTTCTGAAAATATTTTCACTGTACAGGGAAAACAGATCTGGAGACATTACACATCCCTGTCTCACACCTCTCTTAATAGGCTGATATTGGCCTACTTCATTATGGTGATGGATATGTATGGTAAATGTATTATTCTGTTTCTCGAATTTTGCTTCTGTATTTGCTGTGCTGGTTGGCAAAATTGTATATGTATGTGTGCATGCATTGCTTGCTTGATTATGAAGTGGATTATACTGCTTTCATTAATGCGCTGTATGAAAGCGTTCCCCGGTTGTATCGTGTTGTCTTTGGTTGTGTCAGTTTCGTTGTCTTACTGTATATTTGAGCTTCGTTCCTAGGTTGCATCTTTGTTTGTTTGGTTGTGTTAGTTTAATATGGTCTCTATCTGTTTGAGTCTCAGTGGCAGAATTTGTTACTCAAATTCCCTACTGGAAAACATTGTTTTGTAATTGCAATTGTCTTCCATGGTAATTTTTAACTGACTGTCGTGTCTTTCTATTTGCACAAAACGGGCCTATGTAGATTAATCATGGTATAATGTGCTGGTCGTTGTATGTATGTACATTTGTATTAACGTATGATAGTTACAATTAAAAAATAGTTACATGGGTACATGTAAATATGAGAGGAAAAAGTATAATTGTCAAAGACTCAGGGAAGACCACCCTGAATGAGTGGTCTACCTCAAGCAGAACAGAGGTAACCCAGTGCCCCTACACGAGGGCAGGGTAGGTGTAGGTGGTAAATAGGAAGGGGAAATATCAAACAGTTCTCTCATGAGACACGGAGGTGTCAACCAGAGAGTAAGCACTCTGGTCACGGCGTAATCACGCCAGCGTGACAGATACAGAGAACTAGACTCAAGAGAGACCACGACTCCAAGCGTGCTGAGTGATGCAGCACGCAGAAGCCGAAGTACGCACAAGGTCACTCCGCGTACCGTGTAATCAGCACGCGGAGAATTCCTCAGACAGGGGACAGACTTCGTAGTGAGCGCATCGCTTAGCGTCGATGCGTATTCTTTAGCCAGTAGATAGAATTAGCAGTAGGGTTAGAAACGACTTGTGATAGGCAATTCTGTGGTGTATTCATGTGTGATTTATTAGCGACCGTTTTTGTGCATTGATGTAATGTAAAGAGCCTGTGGCAATAAAATGTATAATCAATACCTCTCGTACGACTGACAAATCTTTTGTGTGGTGCGAGAGAAGTTATCCCGTAATGCCTGAAGCTAAAACACTCAACCACGGCTCTAGAATAGGATTACGGCTAGATAATCACAGGGTTTAGTTTATGTTAGTGATAATGGCGTGTGCAGACAGAACAAAGTGCGAGCTGTGCCCATCGTGACCAATTAATGTTTATTTATGCTTATTAGAATATTTTGTGCTTATGAACATGTTTTCTTCTGATTTGTAAGTATTATTATTATTGTTTTGTATCATTTATTTCCATAATTACTTAATTGTTTATGAATATTTGTCAAAAATGATTTACGGCGGAGCGATACACAAGAATGAGCCGGCGACAGTATTGATTTTTTCAATCTAAAAATAGCGCTGCGCCGATGACGTATCGCGACTGACAAACAGCTGCCCTACGCCATTTGCATTCAGCGAAGGATTGTTTACAAATCGCCAAGCGGCTGCTCGCCTAAATCTGTGGCTTATATTACATTATTATTTGGTTATACGAGTTATTTATTAAATATATTTATTCATTTGAACATTATTATTACTTTTATATTTATTTCAAAGCATTTATTTATTTATTTGAAAATTGTTTCTATTTGTTACCGTCACGATGGCACTACTTTTGCTATGCAAATAAGACTCAGTCTGCAAATCACTCCCATAGATTAAACAACATAGTTAGGGAAGGCAGAAGACGTTAGAACACGACAGGACATTGACATTTATTATTAATTATACTACATTGTTTTGTCCGGGGGCATGTGATTGTACCAAATTGTCTAAAGTCATATGTCGTTTACAAATTGTTAATTGTTGCTGCTCTTGTAAACCAGATGTAACAAGAGCTGTGTATGAGAATAACTCACGCTGTTTGTCGAAGTACCGAACGATTAGACCTGAGCTGCCGAACGATTGTACCTGATTCTCTGGAATGTTAAGATGAGTATACCCAAACTATTTTGAATGAAATATGATTAATAATGCATCTCTTTTTCAGGGTGTAATCTATTAGTACATTTTTTGTGATCTATTTTTCAAGGTCAATCTAAGGGTGTATTGTGATACACAGAGATTTAAAGACTTAACATATCTAATAAACCAAAGTTAATATTTAAGACTAGCTAAGTACCCAACAACATGGCAACTTTAGCTGATTTCATAAAAGCAGGCAAAGAATTAGAATACACAGGAAAGGAATTAGAGCAATATGCTGATCAAAAATTTAAGGAAGCAAAAGATGCTGAGGGAGATGAACGTGCACGAGAAAGACAACATAAGAAAGAGATTGTAGAACTAGCTGAAATAACAAAACAAAAGGAATTAGAAATAAAACACAAGGAGGCACAAACTAGCTGAAGAAACTAAACAGAAACAGTTAGATCAAGACAAAGAAATTAAACAAAAAGAATTAGAATTAAAGCAAAAACAATTAGATCAGGAGAGAGAGTTAAAACAAAGGGAGATAGACGAAATGGCAAGAGTGAAAGAAAAACAAATACAGACTGAATCAGAGACACAGTTAAAGATGAAAGGTATGGAAGTAGACTCACACTTAGACATTTCCATCACAAAACTAAAGAGTCAACAAGAAGAGAATAAATTTAATAAATACAAAAATATTATTAAGCCATTCTGTAAAGAAGATTCTATATCAGCTTGGACAGAAAATGTAGAATATCAGCTAAAATACCACCAAGTACCAATTGATATGTGGGCCATGATTTACATGAAGAACCTCAGTGGTGAGCCCCTTAAAGTTATAGAATCTATACCAACTGATCTTAGATCTAACTATCAATACATCCACGATAGGATAATGCAACATTTCTTACTTGATGCCCCTGAATATCAAGTGCAATTTTCAAATTTAAAACCGAAACCAAGTGAGACTTTCATTGATTATGTCTCGAATGTCCAAAGCGTACTAAATAGATGGCTTAACGCAGCAAATATAGGAAAGGACTTTGAAAAACTAAAAAATTTAATAGCCATGGATAAAGTCATATCCACAATACCATCTCCTTTCGCTAAATTCCTTCAGCAATCAGACATAGAAACCTTAGAACAATTTGAGAAGAAAGGCTCAACATATTTTTCCTCAAATAGGGATATTTTTAAAACATCTAATATCGACTCTGAAATAGTCTCTTTTGTTAAGGACCAACCTAAAAGCTATCGTAGCAGTAAAAAACCATTTCAGAGAGTCGACAAGAAAGATCAGAAAGTGTCAAAATGTGTATATTGCCAACTTTTTCATGATACTTATTCTATGCGCGATAAATCACCAAACTATCCGACACATCTTGAGATGGTCATTAAAAAGCAACAAAACAAGAGAACTGCATACAGGCGTGCAGTCAAATGCTTCTTCTGTTCTAGCTACGGCCATTATTCCAATAAGTGCCTGGGCCGCCAAAGAATGAAGGCCAACAATTCAATTTTGATTGTTACATCTTCCGATAGTGGGAGTGAGACTGAGTGTGACGTCAAGAATGAATTACCTTTTAACCAATCTGAAGATTTTTGTTGTGTAAACGATATTTTATGCTTTGATAATTGTGAACGATGTCACCAATTTCATGCAGACGGAAAATTAGAATGTGGACACATTATAACATCCTCCTTTGAGAATGCAAACGCAGCTGTATCCTCCAGAGGCAATTTGATGTTTCACACTGCATTGGTCAATGATAAGCCATGCCGATGTTTGCTTGACAGTGGTAGCTCTATTATTGGGGTAAAAAAGAAAGTGGTTGATCCAAAAGATTATACTGGTGACTCTGTAAAATGCCGTACTTTTTCTGGTAATATAGAAACCTATCCTCTGGCAAGAGTCCGGATAAACACACCATTCCTTTCTGGTACCTTTACATGTGCAATACTAGACAACCCTTGTACTGAGTTAATTCTTGGGTGTCTACCCCAGCTAAGACACTGCACAGATGAAGAAATATCTGCGTGGGAGGAGAAGAATAGACTCACTCCAGTGAACAATGCAGATATCCTCAATCACAATCCCGACAACAGTGCTAGACCCATGATTCTTGAACCTGGTCAAGATGTATTGCTATTACTACCTGACAAACGTAATAATATGACAACTTCATGGCAAGGGCCTTTCAAGGTGATACAAAGACTTTCGGATGTCGATTATGAAATATCGATAAACGGACACTTAAAGATATTTCATATCAACATGCTGAAACCCTACTTTTCACGACAAGAGACAGATTTAGAGACAGACGAACACAATGCACCCACACCTACGGATGAGACGACAGACTTACACAACGCAACTACACTAGTTAGCGAGACTGGCAAATCCGACGAGATGCATACACTTAGTGAGTTTACAGAAAACTCACTTAGCACCACAACCGTACTGAATCAGGTAGACGACGACGGGATGGAACTACCTGTTCCAATTGTAGATAAGACTGCGACCTTAGATTCTATACGGTTAGAACAGGGACTAACAGACGAGCAACGACGTCAGACAATAGAATTAATAACAGAGTATAAGGACATATTTTCCGACATTCCAGGTAGAACGGACAGGATCGAGCACTCCATCCTTCTTTCGGACTCTAAGCCTATCAAATGCAGGCCGTACTCTATCCCACTTAACTATAGAGAAAGTCTAAATAAGGAAATTCTTAATTTAGAAGCTAGTGGAATCATTCAAAAATCTACATCTGAGTACTCCTTTCCAATCGTCTTAGTCAAGAAAAAAGACTCCACAATTCGTCTTTTTGTGGACTATAGAAAACTAAACAATGTCACTAAGATCGACGCAGAACCAATTCCTTCCTGCGAAGATCTTATTCTTGATATGTCCACCACCAAAATCTTCTCTAAACTAGATCTTACTAAGGGATATTGGCAGGTCCCTATGCAGACTCAATTCATCCATCTTACTGCATTCTCAACACCTTTGGGTCTATACGAGTGGCGGTTTCTTCCTTTCGGACTTCGTAACGCTCCTGCCACTTTCGTACGCTTAACTAGAGATTTACTACATGGAGTGACGAATACTGTGACATATATAGATGATATTTGTGTCCATACAGAAGACTGGACAACACACTTACTGAAACTCAGACATGTCTTCGAGAGGTTGCGACTCTTCGGTCTCACGGTCAAACCGAGCGAAGTTGAATTGTGCCTACAAGAAATTGATTTTTTGGGTCATGTCATTTCACATGGACAACTAAAGACTGACAATAGAATTATTACTAAAATTATGAACCTGACCATGCCTACAACAAAAAAGCAGGTCAGGAGCCTTTTGGGTTTAGTAAATTATTATAGTAAGTTCACACCGAACTTAGCTGAAATTACAAGTGTATTTTCAAATGTTTTAAAAGCATCAGAAAAATTAGATGTCAAAGATGCATTATTAATTTCTGCATTGTCAAAATTGAAAATCCTATTTAGTAATGTACCAATCCTCCGTTTGCCTAATCCTAGGCTCGTTTATTATCTTAGGACAGATGCCAGCAGGATTTCCATCGCTGCAGTACTAGGCCAGTTTTATGATGGCATCTTCCATCCCATTTGCTACGTGAGCCGCAAGATCACACCTGCTGAGTCCAGATATTCCATATCAGAGTTGGAAGCCCTAAGCGTCATCTATTCGGTGAGGAAGTTGCATCGATTTCTAGCGGGTAATCACTTCGTGGTCCAGACCGATAACTCCCCTATCACGGTCATACAAAGTGGGGTGCATCGCAACGTCCGCATCTACAGGTGGTCATTAATATTACAGAATTATACTTTTAGTATAGAGCATATTAAGGGTAGGGATAATATTCTTGCTGATACCCTTAGTCGACCATCTGAGGTAGAAATACCTGATATTCCACATGAAAAGGTAGTGTAAGAAATGTTAAGTTAGTACACTTAAAATATCCTGTGTAAAATATCCTAGGTATTACATAGACATCAGGATCAGGACTGTGTGCTAAGAACAGTGAACTACCATGTGTCCGTAGTCAGCAGAATAAGAACTGTGCTCCAAGAACAAGTTGATCACCGTGTGAACACAGACAGCTCGTTACTTACTATGCTCCATTTGTGAATCACCTGTGTTAATGTGTAAGAACAGTGTCAGAAGAATGCATAAAGAACAGACACGAGTATACCCGTCTACGACACCAGCGGACTCTGCGAGTGGAAAAAGTACCCATAAGACACAAGTATGACTGTGTAGTGTATTTAAGATACCCAGGACAATTGTGTATATATAAACGATGCCAACGAAAGCAATTTCTGTACGTTATGGCAACCGCTAACCTGAGGTAAATAAATACCATGTATATATATATTTAGTTAATGTGATATGTATTAATATAGTGATAAATTAGAGTTAGATTAGTTACTTTAATATAGATTGAGATTAGATTTAGGGAATATAATAGATTTTTGTGTTTGTAGCTTAGATAAATCATTAATTTACCCACTTAATTAGCATAAAAGTAGATTAGGATAGGACTATAAATTTATTAACAACTCATTAAACTCTAGGATAAAAAGATTAGATAGCATCAGCACCATTTAGTTTAGATAGGAACAGTACCATTTGTTTCATTTCATTTCACTTGATTTCATTCCATCTTAATGAACATTTTAACAACCTCATCATTTAGAATTAAAATTAGTTTATAATTTATAGGATAAAGTGATATGGGATAAAAGGGTTATACATTTAACATACATCATTTACACCATGTATAGTAAAAATATCAATCATATTTCTTTTCATTGAAACATTAAAACTTTATTTATAATTTTGTTACATTTTACATTTCCCATTTCAAAAAGGTACATAACTTATCTCACATCATTTTCATTTGTTTTAGATAGTTAGATTATTTCCCTTAAATTAGATTAATTGTGGACAACAAATTAGGATATAAATATTTATAGAAGTAGTAGTAGTATTTCAGGAGAATATAGTGTTTAATAACATCAGGGTACAAACCATCAACCCTATTTCATCCATGTAAATATTTTGTAAATACATGACTCGTGCAGTAAGTTACGCACAGTCATGAAGCTCAACTCTTTTCAAACTGAGCCAAACTTGTACAGTGTCACTTCAAGGTTTTTAAAATATTAGAATGAAAGATGTGTGACAAAAATGTGAAAGTGAGAGAATAGGAGGATGAAAGATGTGTGACAGAAGTGTGAGGGTGAGAGAAGATGAAAAATATACAAGAGAGAGTGAGGACGACTAGCGTATTTTTTCTGCCGCTCAACGCGACTTTTTATTATTTGTCTGCGTCAAGAGTTTGTTCTCAATGTTGAAATGTGCCGTCTTGAATGTGTTATATGTAGTTTAGTGTAGACCTTAGAAAAGTATTTTAAGTCTCATAAGACGGAAACGTAGTCACGAATTAGTGTTATACACTTGTTTATGGCCGCATTTAACCGAATTATGGCACTTGAAAACTATCTTACTTACATATTATAAACAGACACACATGTTAGAAGGTAAAGTATATTATTAGTTAGATCCAAACACGCAAACAACCAGAAAAACAAACATATAAATAACATACATTTTTTAGAACAAAGGGAGATAACTCCGGGTCAGGGGACACAATAGACAACGAAACACTAACTTAACAGTGGAAGATAACTTTACACGCGGAAGCGAAATAGGTAAAGCCTGTCGCACACAACTTGTGCAAGGGTTGTTTAATATTATATGGGGGGACATGAAGCAATTCATGTGTTGACCCTAAGAAAGTCAACTTTGTATGGGTAGTGAGTTAATTTGCTATTTGAGGGCAGGTCTTATAAGACAATGGTCCGGTTCAGACAAACCTCTAATTAATATAATATTGCGATTGAGAAGAGGGCTCACGCCAACCAGACAAGTTTGTGGCGATCACCAGTAGCCAAGTAAAGTGAGACTACATTGTGACAATAGTCAGTAGAAGTCTATTGAGTTACCCAGAACCAAGTTAGTCTTTGACAAAAATTAGATACACTAATTTTTTAGAAACCTCTTGCGTCACAACCATGAGTCAAAGTTTGTAACGCAACACAGGAGGGGAGGGTGTGTGTCAAAGACTCAGTGAAGACCACCCTGAATGAGTGGTCTACCTCAAGCAGAACAGAGGTAACCCAGTGCCCCTACATGAGAGCAGGGTAGGTGTAGGTGGTAAATAGGAAGGGGAACTATCAAACAGTTCTCTCATGAGACACGGAGGTGTCAACCAGAGAGTAAGCACTCTGGTCACGGCGTAATCACGCCAGCGTGACAGATACAGAGAACTAGACTAAAGAGAGACCACGACTCCAAGCGTGCTGAGTGATGCAGCATGCAGAAGCCGAAGTACGCACAAGGTCACTCCGCGTACCGTGTAATCAGCACGCGGAGAATTCCTCAGACAGGGGACAGACTTCGTAGTGAGCGCATCGCTTAGCGTCGATGCGTATTCTTTAGCCAGTAGATAGAATTAGCAGTAGGGTTAGAAACGACTAGTGATAGGCAATTCTGTGGTGTATTCATGTGTGATTTATTAGCGACCGTTTTTGTGCATTGATGTAATGTAAAGAGCCTGTGGCAATAAAATGTATAATCAATACCTCTCGTACGACTGACAAATCTTTTGTGTGGTGCGAGAGAAGTTATCCCGTAATGCCTGAAGCATCGGTTGCTGACAGTAATAATTGCATAATTATCACATTAACATTATGATGGCTTCTGCAAACTTTAACAAAAGACTATTTTGTGCATAAATCGTGCAATCTATTGTTTGTGTCTTCGTTATTCAAACTACGTAATAATCACACGACTATATTATAAAGTAAGTATACTACTATCTCATCTCTCATCTCATCATGTTCCTCTTGTACCTTGCGGTGTCGAGGTGAAGTATAAACTTCGTGAGAGTGCCCGGTTATGGGCTTCGTATATCGACATTCCCATGGATTCTGATATTCCCTCCGTCCAGCGTTTACGTGGTCGGCCTCTTCCTCTGTTTCCATCTGGTCTGTACTACTATCATCAGATTCAATTCTCCACTTCACATTATCTGCATCAAATGTGTCCTTTCTGGAAACATTAAATATATCCCTATTCAATATGATTATATCTACATTCTATTATTTTCTCCAAGGGCAACCCTGCCTGTTACCATCGCCACGTGTCATATCACCATCATCTACAACTCTCCGATCATCGTACGCTATTAACTACATTTTCTTCATCATGGGTTAGGAGTCTGTATTTCAAATCGTTTCATTGATCTACCTGAAATAAATGTACCACTACTCATCTGCGAATTTCTCAACTCTCCAAGGCTTAGTGTCTAGTAGCATTTCTCCATTTCTATGAGCTGCAGTTTCACTGTTCGTGTCAATATGTTTACATTTTACAACGTCAAATCGTTTAAACATCCTTGCATACTTTCTTCAAGTTTACCACTTAAAGTTCTGCTATGTATCTTCTGTACTTTTACTGTCTAGACAAGTAAGTTGTCTCCAGTAACCTTGGCATCACTACCCAAAGGGACTTCGCGTGTAGCTTTAAAGGGATATTATGTGTTGGAGACATTATGCCCCTTATCTCATACAGAAGTGTCCCGAATGTCGTACATAAGTACTCCTCGAAACATAAGTGTACCTCAGGTCGTACAACTGTCTTCCGTATCTCATGCAAACGTGTCCAGCCTGTCATACAACTGTGCCCCTAGTCAAAGACAGAAATGCCCTTTATGTTATATAAAGGTGTACCTCACCTGATACAGAGGTACCCTTCATAGTATACACATGTGTTTGGCAAGTCATACAGAAGTACTCCTTCACGTCATACACAATTGACCCTCACATCATACACAAGTCTACCTCACCTCATACAGAAGTATCTCTCATAGCGCACAGAAATATCACTCACGTCATACAGAAGTGGTCCTCATGTCTTACAAATGTGGTCCGTTTTTATAGGTACCAGTGAGTTATATGCCATATAGCTCTGGTGGGCCATTTTCTCGGGCATGCATTACACTTTTGTATGCTTACTGATTATCTTCACAACTACGTGTAAGCCACCGTGATATTTGTATCTAACATCCAGCAAAGAGCATACTGTTGTTCTCCATACGTAATTCTTAATTCACTGGTTGTGGTATCACTCTTGTATCTTCTATAAATACTTTACATATACATTACATAACGGGCAACACCCCTTCAACAATGAATTCTTCATGACACAACAGCCTCGTAAGTTTCAACTGTGTTTTATTGTCTCTCTCTTAAACGATGTCTAATCAATGTCACTAACATTGCAAATAACAATACTTGCACTACAATCAAACTCTGTCGCTCGATCTCTCAAATGCCGTCGACATTCAACCGCTGCTTCACAAACGCTGCATAAACACAGATGTGGAGGCAAGATAGGATTCTGCTGTGCATCATCTTCAGTCCGACCTCGAACGCGGTCCAGACGTGAATGAGCTCTCACGGACCCATGGTCCCCTGCTTGACCATCCGCCATCCTATCTTCACGCAAAGCGTGAGTCATAATCTGCTCAATCTTCACGTCTTGTCACTGGACTGTCCAAGACTCTAGGCTACCATTACTCAATAGCTTATGACCTGACTCAGGTCATGACATTAGGTTAATTTCTTCAGCATCAGTTTTTTGTTGTTGTAAAGTCTTGTCTTCAGCATCACAACTCCATGTGTTCGGAGATTAATGTTTTGGTAAGTTCATTTCTTCAGCATCAGTTATTTTTTGTAAGCTCATGTCCTCATCAACAGTTTCTTTTTGTAAGTCCAGGTATCTTCAACTACAGTTGTTAAGTTCATTTCTTCAGCATCAGTTTTTTGTAAGCTCATATCTTCATCGCCATAAGTACGTGTAATTTCTTTTTTGTCTACATCAACTTTGTCATAACTATTCAAGCTGACTGTGCTGGAATCTCAATGTAAAGTTGGTAAATTCATTTCATCAGCATCAGTTATTTTGATGTGTAAATGCATGTCTTTATCACCATAAGTCCATATGTTCAGCAGTTCATGTTTTGATAAGTTCATTTATTCAGCCTATGTTTTTGTAAGTCTTCATAACCATAAGTACATGTAATTTTGTTTTCTACATCAATGTCGTCATACCGTTTCAGTTGACTTTGCTAGTATCTTCAACTACAATTGGTAAGTTTATTTCTTCAGCATCAGTTTCGTTTTTGTAAGTTCATGTCTTTATCACAAATTATTGCACATAATTATTTTTTTTTCTACATGAACTTTGTCACAACGTTTCACGTTGCCTTTGCTGATATCTTCAAATACAGTTGGTAAATTCATTTCTTCGCCAGGAAAAGAAAGACACCCTGTCCAGACAACATTACGATGAAGAAAAGAAAGGTACTAGGTCCAGACAACATTACGATGAATAAATGAAAGGTACCAGGCCAGACAACATTACACTGATGACAGGAAAGACGCCTGGCTCAGAAAACATTACATTAAAGAAAGGAAAGACACCCGGTCCAGACAACATTACAGTAAAGAAAGGAAAGACACCTGGTACTGACAAAATTACACTTAAGAAGCAAAGACACCTGATCTAGAAAACATTAAAATGAAGAAATGAATGACACCTGGTCCAGACAATACTACAATGAAGAAAGGAAAAGTATCTGGTCCAGACAACATTAAAATGAAGAAAGGAAAGCCAATTACCTGGTCCAGACAACACTGCAATTAAAAAGGGAGTGTCACGATGCCCAGACAACATTACACTGAAGAAAGAAAAGGCACCTGGTCCAGACAATACTACAATGAGGAAGGGAAAAGTATCTGGTTCAGACAACATTAAAATGAAGAAAGGAAAGCCAATTACCTGGTCCAGACAACACTGCAATTAAAAAGGGAGTGGCACCACGCCCAGACAACATTACACCGAAGAGAAAAAAGGCACATGGTCCAGACAATATTACAATGAAGAAAGGAAAAGCGCATGGGTAATATCAGATGGAAGATACATCACTGAAATAAAGAACAGACTAGGACAAGCAAAAACTGCATACTAACAAACGAAGAACGTTTTGAGCAATATGTCATTGTCATTGAAAGCTAGAAAGAGAGTTCTTCCATGTTATATAGAACCAATTCTAACATACGGTTGAAAATCCTGGGCAATTAGTAAACAAGCGAAAAGAATCCGCGGAAGTCTTGGAGATATGGTTTTATAGAAGATGGCTAAAAATAAATTCTACAGCTAAAATGAGGGAAGCTAAGTCGTATAAGCAACAAACATCAGAAAGAGTCAGTCATCGGTTTTTGGCCACGTTATGAGAAAACAAATAACTGGAACATGTGACAATCGGAAAGATAGAGGAAGACAGCGGGGGAAAATTCTTGACAGTTTTGTGTCATAGATCAGAAGGGAGTCAACACACGAATTGATCCATGCCGTCGAAGATCGCAATTTGTGGAGGCATAATCACAAACGAAAGCCAGCAAGGCACTGGATGACGACAGCAGTAAAAACAGTTCTGTGCTTATGTTCCATAGACTATATAAAAGCATTTATGATCAGGAAATAGTGAAACTACAAGAACAACTAAACTCTGACGGCAAAGATCTGCGAATTCTAATTTTAAAAAACACACCATATATTGGCAACAAACAGCAACCACAATAAACAACTACCTTATTGGAACATTTCAGTGTATAAAAAAGTCGTCAGAAAGGTGGTGTAATGTCTCCTGATTTATTTTCATTGTACAGCGAACATATATCAAGATCCTGGTTGGTGGACATAATATAAATAACTCAGATAGCAACAACTCAGATGGAACTATAGGAAATGAAGTGGTTGTCATGATCATCATCACGCCAGCCGGCGTAGGCATTCATGTCTCTCCACAGATTTCGGTCTTTGGTGTTCTGGATTAACTATGGATCTCCCTTCATGCCACCGTCTCAGTCCATCCAGCATAAGTTCTCTTCGACTGCCTCTGCCTCTTTTCCCCTCGACCTTTCCAGTTGTTCCGATGTTCTTCAATGCCTCTCTTCTCATAGCATTACCAACAAAAGCTGTTTTTCTCTTTTATTATTGTGGTATCTAACGTTCTAGTTTCATTAGCCTCATTCAATCAATTGTTGTTAGTTACTATGACAGTGCAAGTAATTCGCAACATTTGTCTCAGGAACCACATCTATGTTGCTTCCAAGTTCTTCCTAATGTATTCGTTTACATTCCACAAGTCCATGGGAATGTCGATATATGAAGCCCATAATCGGGCACTCTCACGAAGTTTATGCTTCACCTCCACACCGCAAGCTACAAGAGGAACATGATGAGATGAGATGAGATGAGACATTCCACGATTCACTGCTATACAGCAAAACTCGCTCTTTATAGCATTCCTGCACTCTATTTCTCACATTCAAATGTAGTGACTGATTACATAAGCTACTCTTCATTTTCTGAATTGCGACATGTACTTACAGTGGTTGTAGAAAGTGCAAAAATATGAACTTATCTTTAATAATAGGAAGGCAGAAGTCATGGTGATATCAAAGAAACAGATTGTTTCTAAATGTACAATTGAAGTAAATAAAGTTTTCTGCGGGTAATTGCAGACATTCAAATATCTAGACATATGGATAACATCAGATGGAAGATTCATCACTAAGATTGTGGCATAACGCTAAGCACCATTATTCAATTTACAAGACTACACGCCAAAGAGAGGGGAAAATGCATAACAATTGACTACACCAACGCAAACTGAAACCAGAAGGCAAAATTAACATCACATCAAAACTGAAACTTGAACAATTGACAGAAGATGACGTCAATTCTAAGAAATATTTCATCAGCCCAAGCTCAGGAGACCATTGGACAAACAGACATGTGACAATTCCTTCGCGCCAACGCCTGTATAGATTATGCTAATCACGCACTCTTCCTAAAACATGCCTGGCGAACAGACGTGAGAAATTGTGTGACCAAATTTTCAAATTGGGAAGGCAGAATGTCTAGATCCGGGGTAAGCTTGTTATTTCTTTGATAAAACTGATGACCAGATGTATCAAGTGACCAGTAAGGGTATCCAATGTTTGTAATGTCAATTGAAATGTATTATTATCAATTAAAACCTCCGAAGTGAAAAAATGTTTGACTGCTCCATTCTGACCACGCAGAGCCGATTCCCGGGCAACTGACAATCTACCACTCTCTTCGAATACTGCAATCTCTGATATTCTTAAAGATAATTATTAACTTTAGGAAGTGCATAATACTACTACATTCTATTCTAAACAACTGAGAGAAGTGATGATTCGAAAGCAATCTTGTGCATTTAGGCAGAAACACTATTAAACATGCTATCACTATTTACAGCTAAAATGACAGTTCGTGTACTAGAACAAGTGCCTTGTTCTAAAACAGACTTATCTATGCCTATTTACCATCTAGAAAGCTGAAAGAGAAATCAATCTTTCTTTGCTGCTTCATCTATTGAATAAATAGGGTTTGATGAAATAAATATTTATATTTATGTCACAATTTAATTAGATAAGGGCACTTATGAACTGCATTACATGAGAAAGTGTGCTTCGCGGAACACCACCAGAAGTTGACTTAACTCATTACAAACACAACCCCATACCACCCAACACACAACCACCCACAACTCAACACTCAACACCACAACAACAACAGATAATGGGAAAGGAGTTATTATACACAGAAGAAGAAGAAGTTGGTTAATTGGGAAAACACAGAGAATCATTTATACACACTACAAACACAATTGAGTGATAGAAATGTTATAAATGTATGTCATTTATTTACATGCATCTTGACACTTCCTTACTCTTGTCACTGTCTTACTGTACACGTTTCACTGACCCCAGGTCAAATGAGAACTTACATACAGCAGGAACCAGTTGATACAAGGCGTGCACAGTGTGATAAACTCTGACAACCCCAAATTAACCCAACACTAGATTAGAGGAAAAAAGAGGAGGGGAGGGGAACTAGTTCCTACTTCAGAAATTTAGGTTTCTTTTACCTACTTCTAGATGATTGTATTGAGAAGATTGTATATGTTTATGTAAATCTTACACAGTGAATTCTTGGTGGCAACCAGCTGGCAACCAACTGACCAACCAACCAAACCAGATCCCAGAGAGAGAGAGAAAGAGATGACCCACACTTGAGATGGAAGAAGACTTGGTCATGGGCAGAACTGGAGTGGATCCATCAGTCAATGGACGCAGGCTTATCCAAATCTCTCATCACAAGGGTACCTTTCTTTTAGGAACACAGCACACTCAGTTTCAGGAACTGATACATAAATGTTGATTTCACTATCACCACACTTAACATGTACAACATTCAATTATTTACCATGTTTTCACACTTGTTGACATCATGTATATTGATGCTTATTTATTGATGGTTTGTAATATTGGTCCTCTATGCATGTTTCTAAATTATCTTGTATAAGCCAACATGGAAAATGAATAGCAGGCCAGAAGACACATGCCCATTCAATAAATAATTAACTGTCACTGATCTTATGTTGATTATTAGTTCAACCTATCTGTGATTCCCCATCTTTTGTGTGTACACCTGTTGTCAAGATCTATTGAGACTTGTTTATGTGTTTAATTGTTTAAAACCAAATTAACTCATGAAGGAATTAAATTGGGAGAGACTCAAGGTCTATCAACTGCTCAACATCCATGCTTTCTTCATCTAAATCAAACTGAGAGACTTCTCCAGACTTTCCTCAGATTTGATAAACAAAAGGGGGCTCAAGAGCTATAAGAATCCTTGGAGAAGGGGCAGAATCCCAGTTGGTATCTATTATTCTCATCAGGGCCATAATCTATATCTCCTAGACATAATTTAATAAGACGAGGCCTGCAGATAACTCAAGGTTCATATTCTGGGGTTATTGAAGATAGAAGAGGATGGGGCCCAACTTCTTTTGTTAGAAATGGGGCATGCACCAAAGTGATTTCCCACTCCCTTCAAAAATATATGACAAAGATAAAGAACGGAATAGGACAAACAAAGGCTGCATACAATCATATGAAGGACATTTTATGCAATAAATCCAGGCTATTGCCAGTTAGAAAAAGAGTTCTTGCATGTTAACTAACACCAATTTTAACATACGACTGCGAATCCAGGACACTTAGTAAACTGACGAAACAATCTCTGGAAGCCTTGAAAATGTGGTTTTATAGAATATTGCTGAACATTCCTTGGGCAGACAAAATGAGCAATCTGGACATTTTGAAGGAGGATAAATCACAAAACAACCTATCACAAACACCAGAAAAAGGCAGGAATAATGTTTCTTCACGTTATGAGAAGGCAAAAACTAGATCATGTTGTGACAACGAGAAAGACTTGTGAAATGGGAGATAGAGGAAGACAGCAAGAGAACATTCTCGATACTTTTGTGTCATGGCACGGAAGGGTGAATTGATCATACCGTCTGAGATGGCAAGATGTGGAGAAGCAAGATCGCCTACGCCAGTAGGCAAGGCACTTGATGATGATGCCAGACAGACAGACAGACAGACAGAGAGAACGAACGAACGAACAAACTTTATTTTTAAAAGGGTTAAGAATTGGGCACGCAGGCCCGTCTAACATTCTGCCCTTCTATCACTCTCTTTCATACATTATTTCATTCACACATCATTCAAGGCTAACAGAGAACAGCAACAATATAAAAGATATGCATTATAAAGGCATGGGCAAAAATGCGAACATCAAAACTACACGACACAGTAAAATTAGATAATGGTCTGACACTTGTTATTAGCCATGTGGAATATACTGGCCTACCAAAAGGGGACTGGCTGTTATACTAGGGTTTTGTTATTATTATTATTATTATTATTATTATTATTATTATTATTATTATTATTATTATTATTATTATTATTATCTCTATTATCAAGGGGGAAGATAATCAGTACTGAGATAGTGTTCGAGTAATTTGCGATTATATGAATATGGATTGGTGATGTCTTTGATTTCTTGTGGAAGATTGTTCCACAGCTGAGCTTCAGAGTACGTTAAGCTTGTTTTGTATAAGTCAATCCTAGGCCTCGGAATGTGTAATATATTTAAACGTTTACTGTGTCTAGCATTATATTTAAACAATGGGCAAAGGTAATTTGGGGCATTCCGATGCAGGATTTTGTGAATTAGTTTAGCTTTATTGAAAAGCAGGCGTTTGCGGAGTGGTAGTAACTGAAGGCGTTTATACAGGCTAGGATTGTCAGATAAATGTTTGTTATAAATTAGACTCATGGCCCGTTTCTGGAGTGAGTAAAGTCGTTTGGTGTTTGAATTAGAACAACCGTCCCAGATTGTAGAGCAGTAGTCAAAGTGTGTCTGTATATGAGAAGTATAGAATAGTTTCCTTGTGTCCTCATCAAGGAAGTTTTTAATTTTGGCGAGTTGGTAGACTTTTTTCGCTGTTTGTTTAATAAGCGCTTGAACGTGGGAATTAAAGGTTTGGTTTCTATCAATGATTATGCCTAATGTTTTGTGCTCAGTTACACTTTCTACTTGCATGTTATCGATGTGAAGTTGAGGTGATGTGTGTGAGCTTAGAGTTTGAAGTCTTTGTCTGGTTGTTAGTAACATTGATTTTGTTTTAGTGATGTTAATTTGCATACGGTTTGAATAGCTCCACCTAACTACATTATTTAATTCTTGTTGTAAAGACGACTCCAATAAAATACAGTTTTCAGCATTTGTGTACACTGTACAGTCGTCAGCAAATAGATCGCAGGACGACGAAAGATGCAAAGGTAGATCGTTAATATATATGGCAAAAAATAGAGGGCCAAGAATAGAGCCTAGCGGTACTCCAATAGATGGATAGATAGATAGATAGATAGATAGATAGACAGATAGGTAGATAGATAGATAGATAGATAGATAGATAGATAGATAGATAGATAGATAGATAGATAGATAGATAGATAGATAGATAGATAGATAGATAGATAGATAGATAGAAAATCAAATCAAATCAAATCAACTTTATTAGGGTCACAAATTGGGCGCGCAGGCCCGTCTTACATTCGGCCCTTCCAATCACTCGTCTTTCGTTCATCAAGAGCATTATACATTTACATAGGAAGAAAAATAAACATTGTGAAATGAATGTTGTAAACATAAACAAGGCTAATTACCATGTTATGAAGCACATCTCCCACCTATCCATACATCACCCCACCCACACAACACCCCCACCTACCCACACTCACGCGCACCAAGGGACACATACACACCCCCACCTACCGACACACACGCACACCAAGGGACACATACATACCCCACCAACCGACCCATCCCCCTCCCGCACATCCCCCACCCACACACACTGCCCTCACCTGATCCCCCAACCAAAACACACTCGCCACCCACATTCCCCCACCAACCCACACATCCTACCCCACACATCCTCTCCCCACCCACACCTCAAACCACCCATCCCCCAGCCACATCTCCATCGACAACATATTCCCCACCCACACACACAATCCCCCACCAACCCACACTTAGCACATCCACTCACACATCCCCAAATACATCCCCACCAACTGACATGTCCCTACCCCCCCCCACACACACACATCTCCCTAACCACCCATACATCCCCAATCCACTCACACACACCCCACCACCCACACATACAACTTCCACCCACCCACACATGCCTTAACCTAATCCCCCACCACACAATCCCCCACCCGCACATTACATACACCCCCTACCACGCACTATTCCCAACCCACGCACCACACACACACATATCCCTCACCAACACATCCCCACTTACACACCACACACATATCCCCCACCCAGATACCACACAATATTCCCACCCACACCCACACAGATACCCTTACCCATCCACCCCACATACCCCCACTCACACACCACAAAAATCCCCCACCCACACACACATACCTCACCCACACAATATCACCAACCAACACACCACACACCTCTCCCCACCCACACACGCATTTCCTACCCGTCCACCAACACACACTCACTCACGCATACATCCTCCACTACGCACCCACACACCCCCACCCACCCACTCCCAACCAAACATCTTTCGATCACAATACCCCTACCCCCACACACATCCTCCACCCACTCACACATCCCACCCCGACACATACAACTCTCTCACCCACCTACACATTCCTAAGCCACTCACACACCCCCACCCACACATTCCCCATCCACATACACACATCTCCCACCCACACTCCCCCACATACTTCCCCCAACCACCACAATCCCCTGCTCGCCCACACATATACCCACCCATACGCACATTCCCCACACCCATCACACACATCCCCCACACCACACACTATCCTCCACCCATACCACCACAAACATACCCTCCACCCACACATCATTCACACATCCCCCACCAACACACCGCACACATATCTCAAACCCACACACCATACACTTCTCCCCACCCGCCCTTCCATCCCAAATCCACCCAACACAATCCCCTACCCACACAACCCCGCCTCCCACACATACTTCCTCAAACCATCCACACATCTCCACCCACATAAACACACATCCCCTGCATCCGTCCCATACACATATCCTCCACCCATACACACATCCCCCACACCCATTCCAACACCCCTACTTTCACCCCCACACATCCATCCACAAATCCCACCAACACCCACAAATACCACTACCCACCAAAACCCACACACCCCAACCCATCCAAACGCATACCCCCACCCACACACCCCCACCCACACATATCCCCACACTTACACACATCCTCCACATACACTCACACTTCCTCACATCTAGACACATACAAAATGTCTCACGTTAGTATTGAAACTAGTATGAACAAACTCCCACACTTTACTCACACACATACACTGACACTTGTCATGAGCAGTCTCATAAAAATGTTAAACATGGAGAAAAATGTGTACATAAAATGTATGTGACGTAAAAATAGTGATGCTCTCTCTCTCTCTCTCTCTCTCTCTCTCTCTCTCTCTCTCTCTCTCTCTCTCTCTCTCTCTCTCTCACACACACACACACACACATTCACTCTTCCGCTCATTCATTCACTCTCACGCATTCACTCTCCCGCTCATTCACTCTCACGCTCACTCATTCACTCTCCCGCTCACTCATTCACTTTCCCGCTCACTCATTCACTCTCCCGCTCACTCATTCACTCTGCCGCTCACTCATTCACTCTCACGCTCACTCGTTCTGTCTCTCATTCACACTCACTGACTCACTCACTCAAACTACAGTAATGAACATGAGTTTATATTATGCATGATAAAATCAAATGGTATTTAACTGATAATATGACAGATGAGAATACACAAACATATGGATTCGCGTGTTACATAACATGTGTGTTACATGACATGCATCTGCTCAGCTCTCTCTCTCTCTCTCTCTCTCTCTCTCTCTCTCTCTCTCTCTCTCTGTCTGTCTGTATTCTTTCATATACACACACTCACACGCATGCGCGCGCTCACACACACACACACTAACACATCAACTCTCCCACTGTCTCACTCTCTAACACACAATCCTTCACACACACACTCACTCTCTCAATCACACTCTCTCACACATACACATACACATGAACGCATGCACGCACGCATACACTCCCTCACTCCCTCACTCACTCTCACACATACACGTACGAATGCATGCACTGACACATTCCCCCACCATTTCTCGCTCAATCACTCTCTCCACACACACGCATGCACGTGCGCACACACGCATTCACTCTCTCCCTCTCACTGACACCCACTTCTCTCTCTCTCTCTCTCTCTCTCTCTCTCTCTCTCTCTCTCTCTCTCTCTCTCTCGCTCCCACACGCACACACATATATAGTGAACAATTATAGTTAAACAATTATAATGAACAATTATACTGATCAATTATACCAGTAAATGAATTATGGTGGCATATAGTCGGTATGGATTAAGTATTGAAAGAGTTTTCGGTTAAATGTGTAGGGACTCATTGGAGTTTTCAGATCTGGAGGCAGATCATTCCATAAGTGAGCACCAGAATAGGCGAAACATGTTTTGTATAGGTCCAATCTAGGCTTTGAGACATGTAACAAATTTAGGCGCTTGCTGTTCATTGCATTAGATTGAATCAGCGGTAGAAGATACTCTGGGGTATTTTGAGATATAATTTTATTCACTAATTTGGCTTTGTTGAAAAGGAAGCGCTTTTGTAGTGGTAGAAGTCTTAGATGACTGTACAAATTATTACTTTCAACGTGCTTTATGTCAGAAACCAGACGAATAGCGCGGTTTTGTAGAGAACATAGTCGTTTTAAATTAGATTTAGGGCAACCATCCCAAACTGTGGAACAGTAATCGAGATGTGATTGGATATAGCATGTATAGAATATTTTTCGTGTGCTTTCGTCCAGGAAGTGCTGAATTTTAGCAAGTTGGTAAACTTTTTGTGCTATTTTCTTGGTAAGAGCGTGAACATGAGAGCTCCAGTTCAAATGGCTGTCTATTAAAAGCCCTAGTGTTTTATGTTCAGTCACATTAACTATAGGTAACGTGCCCATGCGGAGTTCGAGCGGTGATCCAGTTATGGCTAGTGTCTGTAGTTTTTGTCTGGTCGTTATTAGCATGGATTTGGTTTTGTCGATGTTAATTTGCATGCGGTTTTCATTGCTCCATCTAGTAAGATTATCAAGTTCCTTTTGTAAAGAATTCTCTAATTCACTACGGTTTTCTTGACTAGTATATATAGTACAGTCGTCTGCGAATAGATCACAAGTTGTATTGATATATAAAGGAAGATCATTAATATAAACTGCAAAAAGCAGCGGACCTAGTATTGAGCCCTGAGGCACACCAATATTAAGCTGTGTGGGTCTTGATAGACAGTTGTTGAAGGATACGACTTGTTGCCTGTCGGATAGAAATGACGTAATTATGTTCACCATGTTGGTGCTTGTCTTCATTTGCTTTAGTTTTCTAATTAAAATATCGTGATCTACCATATCAAAAGCTTTTTTAAAGTCTACAAACACCGCTCCACAAATTCTACCGTTGTTGATGTTTAAGTGCCAGTTATCGGTCATTTTTGTTAGAGCACTATGGCAAGAATATTTAGGTCGAAACCCAGATTGACTGTTAATTATTAGATCATTGTTAATTAAATGGTGTAACGTTATTTTATGAATGTGTTTTTCTAATGGTTTTGATAGCGATGATAGTAAGGAAATAGGTCTATAATTACCCAAAACGCTATTATCGATTGAGCCATTTTTAATAAGCGGAAACACTTTAGCAATTTTAAATGCAGATGGAAAGTAGTTTTTGGCCAGGCACTGGTTATATATGAACGTTAAGGACTCGCTAATGACTGGTGCAGCACAACGAAGAATTCTATTACTGATACCATCTAGGCCGTGTGAGTTTGTTGATTTGAGGTTCAAGAGATATTTATAAACGTCTGCAACAGACATTAAAGGAATCTCAGCGGGAATATTTCTGGCGCACTTCTCCTCACAGAATGATGCCAGTGAACTTAAATTACACGATGAGTCTGGTATTGAAGACTTTAGATTCTCTATTTCTGATTGAAAGAACCAACTGAATTCATCGCATGTTATAGAATTTGGTATTGCTGATTCTGTAGGGCGTTTCTTATTGGTTAGCAAGTTAATAGCCTTCCATATATTTGTACTGTTTGAATTATCTACAATCAAATTTTTAAAATGATCTTTTTTTATCCTACGAATTTCATATTTAACTCTATTCCTTAGTCTGCGGTAATTGATGAAGTCTTTATTTTTGTGTGCTGTATCTCGCTCTCTCATGATTTCCAGCACTTCTCTAGTGACCCATGGGGATTTATGTTGATTTTTGACTCGAACTTCTTTGATTGGCACGTGTTTATCGAACACATTGTAGACTGTCTTCGTCCAGAAAGCTAATGCATCGTCCGGGTCAGGAAGTTGGTAAACGTGATCAAGGGCTGCTTTTCTTAAGTCTTGCAAAAATATATCTTGGTTGAATGCTTTATAATTCCTAAATTTGATACTTACATGTTTATGTTTAAGAAATAGATAGATAGATAGATAGATAGATAGATAGATAGATAGATAGATAGATAGATAGATAGATAGATAGATAGATAGATAGATAGATAGAAAGCACGAACGAATTTTATTTTCAAAGGGTAACAAATTGGGCACGCAGGCCCGTCTTACATTCGGCCCTTCGAATCACTCATCTTTCGTTCATCAGTGCATAGTGCATTCACATAGGAAACAGAAACATTGTCAAATGAATGTTGTAAACATAACCAATGCATGTTACCATATTATGAGACAAATCACCCATCCACCCACCCACCCATCCGCTATCCATTCATGTGTCCTCCCACACACATCACCACCCAACCACACACATACCTACAGGAACATATATTTCCCCATCCATCCACCCATCCCCAAACCCACATACACTCCCACATACACCATCTCCCCACCCACACATACACATCTCCCATCCACCACACAACGCCCCACACACATCCCCCACCCACACACAAACCCAGGCACACATAAACGCATCCACCCATCCATCACCCACCCACACATCTCCCCACCCACATGCACACATCTTCCACCCATCTCATAACCTACCAACACTCACCCACCCACATATCCTCCACACCCCACCCACACACACCAACCACTCAGCCAGACACAATCCCTCAACCACATATCCAACACCCACACACACGTATTCACGCCAACTCACATATCCCGCACCTAACCACACACAAAAACCGCACCTACCCACTCATCCCCCACTTACACACATCCCCCAAACACACAAACTCCTCCACCCACACATCCCGCACCCACACACACATCCCACACACACCCCCAACCTACACACACTTACACTCCAACACATCCTCCTCCCACCCACTCATCAACCACCCCCCCCCCCCCCGAGATCTCCAATCCCAAATCACACATCCATTAACTACATATCACACCACCCATACACTCACACACACACATCCCCCCCCCCCCATACACACATCCCCCCA
>OY992884.1:15924285-15999285 GCA_963921405.1 Cepaea hortensis
GGTTCAAACCACGCAGAAGACTAAATGTCAGATAGGACGGAAAGGTCAAGTGGGGTCCACGACAAGCGATTGATTGGGCAGAGACAAATGAAACCCAGAAGGACAACGGGGCGACAGAAGCTGAATGTAAGTTGACGTACGTTTTAGAACTAATTAGTAATATTGTATATTATAATCAGGTATCTTAGTTTAGAGAGCTATAGCAAACTACCGTAGGTGAACTTACCGCGTAATAATGAACGACCGACAACTGTTAGGACTGAGCGCAACGTCCTGCAAAGGACCCACATTTAACTAGCTAGCTAACTATAATAGCAGTCTAAGCAAGGAAGCATTTACAAACTACTGAACGTTAACCAGCTAAAGAACCACGGCCCGACAAGGATCAGGATTGAATGCGACGTCTGCAAATGACCTATATCTAACTGGCTGATCTATAGTGATGGGAGTCAAATTTATCGGTTAGATAAGCAGAGTGTAGATAAACTATATATGTGCATGTAAACTAAGCAATTAGACGTACACAATTAATGAGAACTAGGCGAGTGCAACTGCATGTAAATACGAAAAGATGGCAGTACTGCAAGAATATAAACACGGCGACCAAGCACAGCAGACGGCAGAAGAGGATAGGAAGGCGCTAGCGATCACTCGGTCAACCCAAACAATGAGACCGGACTACAATACCCGCCGGGGACGGAGCGGTATGGAATGGAATGTTTGTCTTTTGTTCGCTGGACAGAGGTGAAAAGGAGGTCGCGTTTCAGTTGCTGTGTAGTTAAGGTGGCGAAAGGCTGGCCTTGCGGGGTACAGGCAGCGAGTTCAAACCTACACGAGATCCGGGTAAATGGTTAAATACTTTTAGGTTTATGTTGGCTGTAGGCGGCGCGTCGGGAAGTAGGCGATAATAATGTTAGTTAAATATATGTAGGCGATAGATTGCTGTGTTTACAATAGTAATACTGTTCTTAATTTATGTTATGGCTAAGATATACTAATATTCGTATAGATAAAGAAGCGATAGATGTTAAGGACTTTGTAGGTAGTGAAAGACTAATGTTTATTTTGACATAAAACTCACGGGTATTGTTTTATAATGTTTCAGGCATTGCCTGGGTAAACTGGAGATACCCAAGCATACCGGGCATATCTGAATAAACAGATATTCATCTGAACAAAATGGTCCCTGGGTAATCAGACTAGGCAAATGGGTCACTTATAGGCCTGCAGAACGGTTACTGTGAGATAGACAAAAGGCCGGTGGAAACCCTAGCTTTAGTTTTTTTTTTTGCTTGATGCGGTTGGTAGGTGATTATAGGTGGCATTCCCATAACATCCAGTTGCATAGTATGTTATACTATCTATCTCTCCCTTGTGAGGTAATGCAGCATTGTATTATTAGAGTTGGTTAAGCATTATGTGTCTGCAATGTATGTACTGGTTACTCGAAGCGGATATGTTGTAGATTGTCATTCTGTTACTGTTCAGAAGGAAATAAATATATGTTTGAGTTGCCTTTATTTCGACTTGTCAGTCTGAGATTGTGTAGATTAGAGTAGTTTAGAGACATTGTGAGGTGGGCTGTGCATCTCTCCTATAACCTGATAACATACACCACGAGACACTGATGATGCAATAGTATAATTAACTATTGTTCTCACGCGGAGACACGAACCTAAATCTGTCGTATCCCTTACTCTCATCCTCTTTCTCCTTCTCTCTCTCCCCCCTCTTTCCTTATTATCAAAGATAGTGCGTTGTAGGCAGAGTTCGAATGAGGAACGAACTTTTAGGCTTCAAACTATTTATATCATTTCCCTCATCCTATTCTTTCCCTTCTCCCTCTCTCTTCCCTCCCTCCCTCTCTCTCTCTCTCTCTCTCCTTCTTATACATCTTCTGTTCTCTCTGTCACATAAACAATGCATATTACCATGTTATGAGACACATCCACCAACCACCCACACATCCCCCATTCACCCTACATCCCGCACCCAACCACACACACAACCCAGACACACATACATACCCCCACCCATCCACCACATGCCCACACCTGCACATCTCCCCACCCACACACACCTCCCATCCACCACACATCCCATCCACCCACACCCCAAGCACACATAAATTCCCCAACCCACACACATCCATCCACCTACACACATCTCACCACCCACTCACATATCTTCCACCCGTCCCATTACCCACCAACAATCACCCACCCACATATTCTCCTCCACCCACACACCTCTAACCACCCAGCCAAACACAAATCTCTCAACCACACATCCCACATGCACACACACACACACACATCTCCCCGCCAACTCACATATCTCGCACCTACCCACGCACAAATTCCGCACCCACACACATAATCTCCCATCTCCCACTGCCCACTCACAGATCCCGAGCCGCCAACCCATACAGACATCCCACATCATCTCCTAACCTACACAAACTCACCCACCCACGTATCCTCTACCCACCCACACATCCTCCACCCACCAATCCCCAAATCAAACATACCTTAACCACACATCCCTTAACCACACACCCTTACCCATTTAAAATCCACCACCCACACATCATCTTCCCAACCACACATCCTCCACCCACCAATCCCCCAGCCACACAACCCTTAACCACACATCCCTACCCATATACACACACATCCCCACTCACACACACATATCTAGATACGCCACGCTTTCCGGCATGGCACACGATTTATTTATTTGAATACACGGTATAAACAACTGCTGTTTGAAGATACAATAACGGATGAAAGCAAGTAGTAACTAATAGCTTGACTATCTACAAACGACTGCTAGTTTTTAGGTACAATAACAGATGAATTAAAATGTTAGTTATGCTTGAATTGGGATGTATTTGTGGCACCAGCAACGAGATACGTATGACAAGATGGATCCGAAGTGATTAACACCGATATATTACTTGAAGAATCGGCGTCTGCACCTGGCCCCATGAGCAAGGAGAGGCGGAGCATCTATTGGTTTGACCGGAGTGCTATAAATGTGGATTCTTAGATACCAAGGCCAAGGTTAAGTCGACACAACACAGGGTTTGAATTTTGAAGCCGAAAATCTCAACTGAGAGGTAACAGAGGCAGAGGTAACATGTTCCCCTACACGGTCTCTGGTGTTTTCTAGGAAACCAGCAGGACAACCTTTACATGACCTCAAGATTTCAAAAAGATGCCATAAATAATTTCAAAAGTGTGATGGTACTCGTCGATGCGGAACGTAAACAGGTATTGTGGACTATGCTTCTGAACACATAAGGCAATACTTGGTTCTATCCCAAGTATTACTTTATGTGTGCAAATTATTGCCAGCGTTATGAAAAGACGCATATTGTGTTATGTTATCTTTTGCTCTTTTGAGAGTAATAGACAAATCTTTTGCTTACCCATTGCGGCTAATATCCACATTGGAAGTTGCACGGTGTGAACAAGGACACTTTAGTTACTGACATATTGTCTCAATGCGAAGACTAAAGGCAAAGGAGTCCTTCAGTTACTTAGAGATTTTCTTGTGAACTACAATACGAGGAACAGGATCCGTTACGATTGGGCCTGATGTCTTTCTTGGGTCCCCCAACGAGTGCACACGATACCTTTATTTACTAAGACATTGGCCTCTTTGGGGCAGCAAAGTGTGGGAAAGAGTCCCTACGTTATTTAGTTTACTACTTCTGAACCTCAACATGAATAACACATTCGTTACTTACATACGTTGGCGTAGTAGTAGTAGTAGTAGTAGTAGTAGTAGTAGTAGTAGTAGTAGTAGTAGTAGTAGTAGTAGTAGTAGTAGTAGTAGTAGTAGTAGTAGTAGTAGTAGTAGCAGCAGCAGCAGCAGCATCAGCAGCAGTAGTAGTAGTAGTAGTAGTAGTAGTAGTAGTAGTAGTAGCAGCAGTAATAGTAGTAGTAGTAGTAGTAATAGTAGTAGTAGTAGTAGCAGCAGCAGTAATAGTAGTAGTAGTAGTAGTAGTAGTAGTAGTAGTAGTAGTAGTAGTAGTAGTAGTAGTAGTAGTAGTAGTAGTAGTAGTAGCAGTAATAGTATTAGTAGTGGTAGTAGTTGTCAACGTCATCAACGTGATAGTTCAGAACATGTAATGACCTCATGTACAGACAATGTCATGTGTCCTCTATCCCCCAGTGTAATGACCTCGTGTACACACAATGTCATGTGTCCTCTATCCCCCAGTATAATGACCTCATGTACACACAATGTCATGTGTCCTCTATTCCCCAGTGTAATGACCTCATGTACACACAATGTCATGTGTCCTCTATCCCCCAGTGTAATGACCTCATGTACACACAATGTCACTATCCCCCAGTGTAATGACCTCATGTACACACAATGTCATGTGTCCTCTATTCCCCAGTGTAATGACCTCATGTACACACAATGTCATGTGTCCTCTATCCCCCAGTGTAATGACCTCATGTACACACAATGTCACTATCCCCCAGTGTAATGACCTCATGTACACACTATGTCATGTGTCCTCTATCCCCCAGTGTAATGACCTCATGTACACACAATGTCACTATCCCCCAGTGTAATGACCTCATGTACACACAATGTCATGTGTCCTCTATCCCCCAGTGTAATGACCTCATGTACACACAATGTCACTATCCCCCAGTGTAATGACCTCATGTACACACAATGTCACTATCCCCCAGTGTAATGACCTCATGTACACACAATGTCATGTGTCCTCTATCCCCCAGTGTAATGACCTCATGTACACACAATGTCACTATCCCCCAGTGTAATGACCTCATGTACACACAATGTCACTATCCCCCAGTGTAATGACCTCATGTACACACAATGTCACTATCCCCCAGTGTAATGACCTCATGTACACACAATGTCACTATCCCCCAGTGTAATGACCTCATGTACACACTATGTCATGTGTCCTCTATCCCCCAGTGATCCCTAGGCCTTCAACCAACTGAAGCCAATCCCCCCCCCCCATATCTTTGGCCCCCCACGCAGCTCTGTCCGTTTGCTTGCCATGTTATTCATCTCAGTTTCTACTTTTCCTCTCAGTGGGTTTTAAGACCTTCCTCTATTCCCTTTGCCCTGCAGGTTCCAGACTCAGTTATACTTGTGTTGGGTTTTCTCATCGTGTGCCCTTTCCAGCACCAGGGTCATTTCTTCACCGCTTGGTTGATTGTTATTAGTTTAGTTCTCTTCGTGAGCTCCACATTGGTGATTATGTCATACCAATTTATTCTATACTGTTGAAAACAGAAACGCAACATTTTTGGTGTTACTTTTATGAAAGATATTCGCTGATTGAATATCAGTCAACCTAACGTCTGTGTCCATCTGGTCATTAACTTCTCGTGGTTACCTGAATTGTACTCACCTCATGATTCGTGAGGTCGTGAAAGGGGTCAAGGTCAAAACAACATTGTTGATAATAAGTCGTGACTGGTTCATGACAATCCCATGAAGCTTACTGAACACAACACTCTCTGATCATATTATTGAATGCCTATAAAAGATTGCCCTTCTCGAATAAATTCAGTTGGAAATTCAATGCGCAATTATGACTCATCTCACTTCAGAACAACGGCTCATCATCATTGGACGTTTACATGCTGGACAGTTACAAAGTGTAGTAACCAGAGAATTTAATGTGATTAGAAGCACCATTAGTCGCCCTTGGAGGCGATTTCAAGAAACTGGCTCAGTGGCAGCCCGGCCGCTCAGTGGAAGACCCAGAATCACAACTGCTGCCGATGATCGCTTCATACGGCTGTGTCACCTTAGGAATCGATTTGCATCTGCGTCCTCCACAGTCCAGTCAATGGCAAGAGCTCGTCAAATGTCAGATCAAACGGTTAGGAACCGGCTGCACGACGCTGGTCTTTGAGCTAGAAAACCCTACAGAGGTCCTGTTCTTACGGACCAGCATCGCTAGAACCGACTGCAGTGGGCGAATCAGAATCATCAATGGACCATTGGGAATGACTGGAGACGAGTTTGGTTTAGTGATGCAATAATGTTGCATTTCTGTTTTTGAAAAGTATATTTTGCGCAGACATCTTATAGTCTATTTGTGATCGTGTTCGCTTTCCTCAGTGTTTCTGATCCAGGCAAGATTACGCTCAGTAGTTTGCCTTTCCTTTCTGAGCGATCGGCTTACATACCCCGTAAGTTACCGACGCGGTGAGAACCGCTACCGTTTCTCGGGCACATCGCGTTACTGGCGAGAGTATATGGGATTACGGAGAAAGACGTAAACACCTAGGCCAGGGAGACCGGCATTATTATATTATTATATATTATTCTGGATTGCCATTTTTTGTGTGTGGGGGGGGGGGGGAATTCTCTATGTTCACCTTCATGTATTCGGATGTAAGGTAGGTACACTGTGTCCGTGTTTAGTATGTCTCATCTTTTCGCAGGAGTTACACATACCCAACTGTTTGTATGTTCTATAGCTAGCATTAGATCTCTGTGTGTGTGTGTCTAAGTTAGGACAAGTAATAATAACATCTGTCTGTCTGTCTCTTTGTCTATCTGGTCCATCGACGATGCTGATTCGCCCTCTGCAGTCGGTTCTGGCGATGCCTGTCCGTAAGCACAGGACCTGAATGCATTGTGCACTGATGAACGAATGATGAGTGAATGGAAGGGCCGAATGTAAGACGGGCCTGCGTGCCCAATTTGTTACTCTTCGAAAATAAAGTTCGTTCGATCGTTCGTTCGTTCGTTCGTTTTGTCTGTCTTCCTATCTGTCATGTTTTTCCATCTATCTGTTGCTTTGTTTATATGCCTGTGCAACCATTTATTTATCCATTTATCCGTCAGTGTGTCTGTCTAGTATGTTTAACAAGCTGTTAACACATCTGATCCATTTGCGCGTCTATGTGTCTCTCTTTCCACGACAATTGTATACTCAAATGTTAGTTGGGTCTTTTTATGGCAAGATATGGAGAAGCGTGATCGCTCTCGCCAGACGGCAATACACAAAAAGTTTGTGACACTTCACTTGGCATCTGCAGCTAGTAACAACTCTTATTCTGTAGCGCATTTCCCAGGAAAATGTATGACAAAAGTGTGTCAAGGTAATAGCATTCACGTCCGGTTGCCTCGACTATTTAAGAGGCAACAAGGTGGGATACACAGTTAGAGGTGAAATAATCAAGTTATCTGAAAGACTGTATTACAGTCAGATAATTCCATATTCTCAAGACACATTACATCGTCGGGGAAGTTGCATCCAGCAGAAGGTCATCCTTTCTTGAATTGTAAGTGAATCGTTACTTCATGGTTAAGTATTGATTGTCATTTGTGTAGATGCCGGGCGGTGTTGTGCTGGGGTAGGTGATTATACTGACCAAGTCCTGTCTTCACATTGACTTCGGGAAATCCTGGTCAGGCACTAGTCTGCGGGAACATCCAGGTCAGACAAGTCTGTGGGGACATCCTAGGCAGACACCAGTCTGTGGGACATCCTTGGTTGACACTATCTGTGGGACATCCTAGACAGACACTAGCCTGTAGGACATCTTAAACAGACACTAGCCTGTAGGACATCTTAAACAGACACTAGCCTGTAGGACATCTTAAACAGACACTAGCCTGTAGGACATCCTGAAAACGTAAAAGAGAAGTAGAAACAGCAATGAACAATATGAGAAGGACACGGTGAGAGGCGAATGATTTAGCTAAGGATACGAGTACTTCGGGTGGGATGGTTGAGGGCCTGTCACTCAATGTGGGATAGAGGAAATAAGTAGAAGAAGAAGAAGGTGGAGGAGAAGGTGAAGGAGGTGGAGGAGGAGGAAGAAGAAGAGGAGGAGGAGGAGATGAGGTCATAAATGAAACCAGACAATAAGAATGCTCCGTCCAATAGAAACATGTAATAGATGCACGTGACACATTGGCTGGGATTCGTGGCGAAGAGCCATCCACACGCCACGCGTTGTTTGGAACTGAAGGAGCAAAGCGCATTCTGGGAATTGGCGTGTTTCTTACCTACGTGGGTGTAACCACGACAACAGCACCCCTCAGTTCCGTATTCCATACACGAGCGAAAGTTCGAATCCACGGGTTCTACAGCAATGACCATAAGTTGAATGTGAATATTTGACGAGAGTATTTTCTTTTAATGTTGCATATCCCTTACAGGACGTTGCAGTCAACACCAGCAATTTTCAGCTGCTGTTGATGTACTAAGCATGATTTTACGTTTAGTAGTTTGCCATTGCATTCTGAACGACCGGCTCCCATACCAACACGTTGTAACACAACGCCACACGTTCTGCTGCACAAACCGGTCGCGGCTGCGTTTGGAATGCATTGCGAGCGGCTCACGAAGCGCGTTCGCGAGACTTTGGCCACGGAGACCGAGAGTATTTACTCCAGCCCTAACAAATTGTCCAATGTAAACGTGCTGTTAGATACATGCCTTCAGTTAGAAAATTTTGTAAGTTTATTAATATCCATTTTACTGCTTTTGGTTTAGGAGAGTTCTATCGATTGGCTCTTTATCTACATGTTCACTCCCCCCCCCCCCCACTCCACACACACACACACACTCACAAAAGCTTTTGTTTTGTTTTTAAGAGAATGTTAGACATCATCCTGAATTGTTAATATTGTTGCTCATTGTTATCAAGTTTTAGTAGGTTGATCAATCTGTGAATCAACTTTCAAATGGGACTGGTTTTCATATGCTCAGATCGTTTCATATGTGACCACCCACTTCTGTTGGTTATCACATAATTTCTTGCAGGACTTCCGCCATATCTGCATCCTATGGCAAAGAGAATCTCAGAGTTACCGTTCCTCGTGGGACGTAACCTCAACTAGCATAAAATCTGAAAGCTGTCTTTGCCATGGTAGTTCTTGTTCTCACTTTTACAGGACATTGTTCCATCATATTTGATCGCTGTTCCTATCCACCTCTCAGCATTTTCCAGTTTACCTCGATGTTACATTATAAGCTGTATATTGACAATATCTTGATGTTACACATTCTGTCAGATTCAATAATGACGATACATTGATGTTTGCCATTCTGTTAGATTCAATGATGGCCATACCTTGATGTTCGATATTCTGTTCTAATTCCAATTCCAATTTTCAAAACAAAAATTCAAAATTCGGCCTCGTTCAACCTGCGTTTTTCAGCTCTGGTTATTGTTGAGGTCCGTGATTTTTGTGGGTTCATTCACCCTAATTCTTGTCTTGTGAGTCTTATCTCGGACTGATTATGTTGGTTTGTGTCTGTGACGTCAGCTGGGGGATCGGTCGACGGCTATCCTTTGTGCTCGTCTGCTCTTGTGGTTTTCTTTGTTGGTGCAGGCTCCTGGCTCGTCTGGTTTGACTGGCTGCAGTCCTTATAGGACTTTTTATTTGGTCTTTTTGTCTCCTTTTTTGTGTATTTTCTGTAGGAGCTTTTCGACGTTTTCCTTTTCCTCCTTGCACCTTTTTTCTTCTTCGAGTTTGAGCTTCTGTTGCCATTCGATGTTTTCCTCTGCGTCCATCCACGGTAGCATCTCTTCGTCTTCTATATAGTACATGTAGCCGGGTCCATCCTCAAAGTCAGTAATTCTATCAGGGTATTCTACCGGTCTCCTGAGTTTCTTGGGTTTTTTCTTTTCTCTTTCAATCCAGCACTTTTTGAATTCCTGGTGCCTGCGTTCCCCCAGTCTTGTCGACTCTCGTAGATCCTCCAAGGTAGGCACCCGGGGTTTCTCCGTGCCGACGTGCTCATTTCGGTTTTCTTCGAATGTCTGGCGGGATATTATCCTCATTATCCAAACCGCTAGAAAAGCACATCCACAAAACAACACTAGATCACTTAGTTCCCCATAAACTGACAGTTGACAGTCAGTCAGGATTTCGGCCAAAATATTCTTGCCATACGGCACTAACAAACATGATGGAAAACTGGCATCAAAATATTAACAACAATACTCTATGTGGAGCGGTGTTTATAGACTTTAGAAAAGCATTCGATATGATAGATCATACTATTATAATTAAAAAACTAGAAACGATGAAAGTAAGCTTTAATATAGTGACATTAATAAAATAATTTTTATTAGACAGAAAGTATTGTTTTTTTAGATTACTGAGATGAGTAAATACTTCAGTGGTGGTCATTAGCGGTATGTTGGAGGGAATGTCTCCATAGCATTTGTTCTCACAGAATGATGATAATAAAGCTATGTCATGAGGCACATCTGGTATTGCAGCCTTCAGTTGGTTTATGTCGGACTGAAAGTATCTACTGAATTGATCACATGTAACCTGATTTGATGGTAATGATTGTGATGATTTGTGTTTGTTTGTCAAGGTATTAATTGCTTTCCATATATCTTTAGTGTTGGTTTTATTTATTATTAGGTTTTTAAAATAGTTTTTCTTTTCCTTTCGAATAACATATTGAACTTTGTTTCTCTGACTACGGTACATAGTTAGATCTCTATTTTTATGTGCCCTGTCCCGGTCTCTCATAAGTTCAACTCATTCTATGTGATCCAAGAGAGCTTTGTGTGATGCTTAACACGAACTTCCTTAAATGGAACATGCTTATCAAATATACTTAGAAAGGTTTTTAGCCAGTGGTCCAGAGCATCGTTTGGGTCAGGGAGCTGGTAAACATAGTTTAGAGATGAGTTGAGCAAATCTTGTAAGAAGACGTCTCGATTGAAATTTTTGTAATTTCTATATTTTATACTTATATGTTTGTGTTTTGGAGTTTTGGTGCCTCTTTTCGACCACGGGATACATACTGGGTAGTGATCGCTCATTGCATTAATAGGTACAGTACATTCTGTGATGTCAGCACACGTAGTATAAATATGATCTATAAGTGTTGCAGATGATTTAGTTAATCTAGTGGCTTGTTTGACTAACTGTTGGAAGTTATATGACTCCATTATGTTTTGCCATGTTTTGTTTGATGCGTTAGTGTCTATGTTGAAGACACGTAGCAATATTATTTCCCTAGCATTACTAAAGACTACATCCATCATAGTGGTGAAATTTTCATACCAGATATTTCCTGCACTGGGGTTTCGATAAAGATAGCCAACTACTAGCGGTATGCGATTTTGAAGTTTAACCTCAAGCCATACACGCTCAATCTCACAGGTTTCAAAATTTAGCCTGCGGTGGGCATTAAGCGAGTTGGAAATATAACCTGCAATACCCGTCTCTTGTTTCTCATAGGGATCTTTTCTAATGGTTTTAAAACCTCTGATAGCTATGTCATCATCTGAGATGTTACCATTTAATCGACTTTCGCTAACGCCGAACATGTGAAAATTTTGATTAAGAATAAGTGATAGTTCGGGCAGCTTCCCTAATAGATGGCATATGTTTATATGCCCGATTCTGAGCCCATTATTCCTGAGCCAGTGTTCGTACTTATTTGACATTTCAACAATGCGTAATCACAAGTTTAAAAGCAAAACACACACACACACACACACACACACACACACAAAGTGAATACAACTTACGTCCCTTATTACAATACACACTCTAAAGTACAGAGAAACAGTAATATCTTTGTCAATATATAAAAATACGTACACAGATCCGTAAGGAAGAGCAGTGAAGACCCCTTCACTCACAGTAAAAACACAATTAAAAGTAGTATAAAAGCTATACAGCTAAGTACTATCAATTAATATAAAGTCAAAACAAGTCAATGTTTGTAGTTACTTATAACCTAATACGTTACTATATCAAGTAATAACCAAATATGAAGATACACGTTCTAGGAGAGGCTCTTTCTTGTACCGAGATCCGGTGTAGCTTTGTGCTAGGTTACTAGTAAATACCAGGTTGTGTTGGTTGTTGGTATAGCGACATTATAAGTGCTTGACGAAGTGTAGATGGGCTATACCGTGTGAGGTGCAACCATTCTGGGTTACAATGAAATGGGTACTGATGATGTCTCATGGGTATGTAATGACTACCAACTAGAGCCTCTGGTTGGTGGCTAACAGGGGGTTGTGGTGGCACGCCGTTGTTGCTGAGAGCTGGTTCCTTTCTGGGGAGAATATGAAAAATATCTTCGTAATTATTACCCTCCTGTGTGAAAGACGACGTATTTAACGGACTTGGTGTGGTGGTAGTGTCCCGTCTTGCTTGGATTTCAGGTGCAGTGGTTATGAGTGGTCTGCACACTTCTGGCCTATTGGTACTTGATGTGACGGAAGTATGTCGACTGGCTTGAGTTTCAGGAGTAGCTAAAAGTGTCCGGCGCGATACCGTATTGGATGTATGGTGTGTCCGTTCTGGATATTTGATATTCTTGGCGAGCAAACTGGTGCCCAATGTAGACAAATGTATTTGATCCTTATAAATACTCTTTTTTGGTGCACCAGCCTGTGAAGTGAATGATGCTGTGTTGTTGATAAATTGTATCTTGTTTTGAGAACAGAACTTCTGCAAAATGTTGTTATTTATGTCAGCTAGACGGCGGCGCTGGTGTCCATAACTCGGTGATATGATTGAGGAGAAAAAAATGGATGAGTTAGGAAAAGAGTGACGTAATCCGTTCAAGAGTGCCAGCAGTTGAGACCCTGTGATTTGTTGGCTGTTCATGGTGTCGGTGATACCAATATGTACGCCTGCCCTTCCAATGCTATGATTAACAGCCAACCTGCTAATCTTGTCTGTTAGCCGGTCAACACTAGCCCCAGGCAGTGGGATTATTGAAACAATGTCTTTGTCTGAAGTGACCATCCTGTCGCTGTATACAACTTTCATTAAGGAATCGCCTAGTATAATATGTGTACAGTCAGGTCGTGCTGTCTGTACATGTTGGTTGTCAGCACGTCTCGCCCGCTGTTTCATCCATTTCCGATTAACAGCAGTCTTTATGTGGTTCTCCCGATGTACCTTGTATGCTTGTCTTGCCCGTTGGAGGCATGTTAAAGCACTGTACGTTTTCTGGTGACTTTTCTTGAAATACTTCGAACCTATTGCTTATTTTGACGTCAATGGGGTAGACTGCTTGTTGTTTATCTTCGTCTGTGCATTGTGGTGTTTGTTGTTGTTTATCTTCCTCTGTGCGTTGAGGTGTTTTCATAGTGGTTATCTGTTCTGGGTGGGATTGAGCTTCCACAAGATTTCCCAAGGATGCAGCGGTTGCTTGGGATTTACACGCTTCTTCAGTTTGGTCGGTAGAGGACACATTCTGTAAGATTTGAACTGTATTTCTCAGCAGCAAATTTTCATCTCGCAGGAGTGCGACTTCTGTCTTGAGAGCATTGTAATCACTGCTTATCTTGTTGTTTGCTTCAATGTTGGTTGAAACAGTGACAATGAGCGCCTTTAGTGATTGTTCTAGTTCCTCAATGCGCTGTTTACAGTCGCACGAATGTCCATTGACAGTTAAGATGCTATTGTTATCTGAGGCAGGTACTTCTTCAAAAATGTCAACATTGGGTTCTGTGTTGTTTTGGATGCGCTCCATTGGGTATTCAATGGCCAAGAGCACTGGTGGGTTGGCAGGCCTCGTGTTGATGTTGTCATGTACACTCATCGTATGAGTTAATTAACGAACATTGTTAGCTGGTGTGCTGTCGACAGCTGTAGTTGTGGGCTGCGTAGATTCGGTGAATGTCTATATCGAGTTTTAAAGTTCAACAAAAATCTACTTTTAGCCAAGAATTAATGTTTTCAATACTGCCTTGTGTCATGAGCTTATTCTTACTGTGGTATACGTGTATTGTAATCACTGGCGTCGTAATCAGTGCCTCAAGGTGGGCTCCGCGCTTATCTTGCTTGTGTTCAATTAGTTCAAGCCTGTAGTAGTTGAGTAGGCAAGTTCGGAATGCCTCATAATGGAGTGTGTTGTTGAAGGAAACAGTAACACACTGTCCTGAGTTGGTGTGTTTGACGACTAGGCCGATGGGATTCATGCACTTGGATAGCTTGTTCTTCACGGCCCTCTCTTTGTTTAGTGTGTAAGATTTATTGGCAGTCGATCGTAAACCTGAGCGAGTCCTTTCACCATTCACTTCCAATACGGAGCACTCTCCTTCCCCTGACATTATTGCATAATATTAGTAAAGAAGAATGCAGCAATCGCATTGTTATCTAGCCATGCCGCGGGCAATTTGAGGTCCCATGGTTGTTTCTGACACGCCTCGTGCACTTGATTGGTTAAAATTTAATAGTGTTCACCTATCACTCGAAATGAATATTATATATAACACACATTTTTGAGACAATCAACACTTGTATTAATCTAAAAACTATTTAACCACATCCACAGAATCCCAACGAGCACATTGATATAAAAATCCATGATAGGTGATTCAGCTTGCAGTAATAATAATCTGAGAAGTAAGAGATACGAAAACACGTCTTCACTATCCGGAGAGATGCCTGAAGAGAGGTAGATAGATAGATAGATAGATAGATAAATAGATAGATAGATAGATAGATAGATAGATAGATAGATAGATAGATAGATAGATAGATAGATAGATAGGTAGGTAGGTAGGTAGGTAGGTAGGCCGGCTGGCCCGCCGGCTGACCCGACCGACCGACCGACCGACCGACCGACCGACCGACCGATCGATCGATCGATCGATCGAACGAATGAACGAACGAATGAACGAAATTTATTTTCGAAGGGTAACAAATTGGGCATGCAGGCCCGTCTTACATTCGGCCCTTCCAATCACTCATCTGTCGTTCATCAGTGCATAGTGCATTCAAATAGGAAAAACACATTGTCAAATGAATGTTGTAAACATAAACAATGCAGGTACCATGTTGTGAGACAAATCCCCCACCCTCCCACCCATCCCCTATCCATCCACGTGTCCCCCACACACATACACATCCACCACCAAACCACACAAATACCCGCAAGCACATACATTCCCCCATCCATCCACCCAACCCCGAACCCACACATCCCACACACACACCCCAAATACAACCCCAATCTTTAATCTTCCCACCCACACACACACATCTCCCACTCACCACACATCCCCCATACACTTCCCCCACCCAGACACAAACCCAGACACACATGCATGCATCCACCCATCCATACCCACCCACACATCCCCCACCTTCACACATCTCCCCATCCACACGCACACATCCTCTACCCATCCCATAACCTACCAACACTCACCCACCAACATATCCTGCACCACCCACCCACACACCACCAACCAATCAGCCAAATACATATCCTCCAACCACATATCAAACACCCACACACACATATTCCCGACAACTCACATATCCCGCACCTACCCACACACAAAACCCGCACCCACCCACACATCCCCGACTCGCACACATCACCCACCCACACAATCTCCCCCACCCACACAATCTCCACCATCCACACATCCCACACACACATACATCCCCCAGCCACCCCCAACCTACACACACTCACCCTCCCACACATCCTCAACCCACCCACTAGTCAACCACCCCAAGCCCCCCCCCCCCCCCCGATATCCAATCCCCAATCACACATCCCTTAACTACACATCTCACCATCCATACACTCACAAACAGACATCTCCCCACCCATACACACATCCTCGCCCACCAACACATTCCTCGTCCAAAAACACACACCAACCACACACACACACACACCCCACAACCCACATATACCCCACCCACACACATCCACCTTCCCACCTACACACATCCGCCTTCCCTCCACACACACATTCCCCACCCATACACTCATGTCTCACACACATCCACCCACTCACGTACTCATCTATCAACCACTCACACCCACACATCACCCACCAACCCATCATCACATGCATCTCTCATCTACCCTCCCACCCACACACACTCCAACCACCCAGCCAAACACACATCTTCCATCCTCACATACATTCTTCATCTTCCCGCACACTCCACACATCCCCCATACCTCACACATCTCTCCTCCTACACAACACCCCACCCATAAACACATTCCCCTCACACACACATCCTCCCACATGCATACCCCATACACATCACCGCCCAAACATCTCTCACCCACACACACACACACATCTCCCCACCCAGCCACACAATCCCCACCTACAAACATCCTCACCCCCACACATACATCATCCACCCACTCACATTTACCCATGCACACTCACACACTCCCACACACACAGACATATCCCATTCACAGACACACCCCCACACCCATCCCCCACACCCATTACACACCCATCACACAACCGACACACATCTCCCACACACCCATTCACGAACCCAATTACACATTCCCTACCCACACCACCAACCCACCACCACCCACATACTTCCAGCAATCCTCCCAAATATCCCCACCCACACACACACATCTCTCACATACACATTTATCCCCCACCGACCACACATCCCTTCACCCATCTACACATCACGCATCAACCGACACACATACCGCACACACAACCCTCACACATATATTCCCCACACCCCCACACACACATCCCTCACATACACACCCACACACACATCCTCACATCTAGACACATACATGATGCCTCACATGATCACAGAAACTAATAAGAACAAACTCCCACACATTGCACACATTTGAGACACTGACGATTGTCGTGAGCATTCTCGCAAAAATGGTAAGAAATGGAGAAAACATTTTACATATATTGGAATGGCATGTTACAGGACATGCGTGCATTCAACTCTCTCTCTCTCTCTCTCTCTCTCTCTCTCTCTCTCTCTCTCTCTTACACAGGCACACACACACTCACACTCATTAACTCTCTCTCTCTCTCTCTCTCTCTCTCTCTCTCTCTCTCTCTAACTCATACTCCCTAACTCTCTCACTCACTCTACAGTTATTTTCATGTGTTCATATTATAAATTATAACATCAATTGGCATTCACAATGATAATATAACCATGAGAATACACACAAAATATGGAAAAGAATGTTACATTATATGAGTGCGTTCAAATCTCTCTCTCTCTCTCTCTCTCTCTCTCTCTCTCTCTATCTCTCTCTCGCTCTCTGTCAGTCTGTCTGTCTGTCTGTCTGTCTGTCTGTCTGTCTGTCTTTCTTCTCACCAACCCACACACATAGACACTCACAAACAAGGCCCACACACACACACACACAAACTAACAAATACATTCTTCCATTGTCTCTCTCTCGTTCGCTCACTCTCTCTCTCTCTCTCTCTCTCTCTCTCTCTCTCTCTCTCTCTTTCTCTCTCTCTCTCACTCGCAATCACTATTTCACCCATTAAGTCACTCTCTCCATCCATCATTCCCTCAATATCACACTCTCTTTCACTCTCATTCACACACAAACAGACAGACTTACACCCTCTCTCTATCAAATACACACTCCCTCGCATAAACACGAAAGCATATACACATAAACACACGAGCATACACACAATATACACACGCAAATACACACATATACCCACGCACACATACACATATCCACACCAGTACACACATACTTACACACACACACAAATAGACACTCCATCGCATACACTGCATGCATGCACACATACACACAAACATATGCACATACATACACGAACATACACATATTCACACACGCACATAATATAAACACACACACACCCACCCATCCACCCATACACTTACTCACACTTACACGCTGCATCAAATAATTTCACCCTCTCACTCACGCTCCCTCATTTACTCTCTAAACCACACTCACTCTCTTACTCGCACACACAGACAAGTACACAGACACACACTCACCCACTCTCTCTCTCTCTCTCTCTCTCTCTCTCTCTCTCTCTCTGACTCAGTAACTTCTCATGCACTCTCTCACTCGCCCACTGTCTCTCTCTTACACACTCACTCGCTCTCACACTCACTCACACACGCAAATACACACATACTCACAAATTCTCCCCTCACTCACTAACTCACTCTCCCTTACTCACTCACTAACTAACTGGCTCTCTAACTCACACTCACTAACTCGCTTTCTCACTCTCTCACACAGACAGGCATACACACAACACGTTCTCTTTCACACACTAACTCATTCTCTCACTCAATCTCTTACACATACGTGCACACAGACATTCACTTACTCTTTCACTCTCGCAGGCACACGCGCATACTTACTCTCTCACTTTCTCTATCTCATATTCACTCTCTCACTCACACTCTTTCTCATTCACTCTCTCACCCACTCTGTCACTCACACAGTGGAAAGTGATAGTGAAAACAATGATACCAGTAGGTGACTTATGGAGGCATATAGTCGGTATGAAGTAAGTATTGAAAGAGTTTTCGGCTGAATGTGTAGGGACTCATTGGCGTTTTCAGATCTGGTGGAAGGGTATTCCACAAGTGAGCACCAGAATACGCGAACATATTTTGTATAAGTCCAATCTGCGCCTTGGAACATACATTCTTCATCTACCCGCACATCCCACACCTCCCCCATCCCTCACACATCTCTCCTCCTAAACAACACCCCACCCATAAACGCATTCCACCCACACATACATCCTCCCACATGCATTCCCCATACACATCCCCGCCCAAATATCTCTCACCCACATACACACATCTCCCCACCCACCCACACATCCCCCACCTACAAACATCCTCACCCCCACACATACATCCTCCACCCACTCATATTTACCCCATGCACACTCACACACTCCCACCCACACAGACATATCCCATTTAAAGACACACCCCCACACCCATCCCCCACACCCATTACACACCCATCACCCAACCGACACACATCTCCCACACACCCATACACCAACCCAAATACACATTCCCTACCCACACCACCAACCCACCATCACCCACATACTTCCAACAATCCTCCCAAATATCCCCACCCACCCACACATCTCTCACACACACACATACATTCCCCACACCCCCACACACATATCAATCACATACACACCCAAACACACATCCTCACATCTAGACAAATACATGATGCCTCACATGATCACGGAAACTAATAAGAACAAACTCCCACACTTTGCACACATTTGAGACACTGACGATTGACTTGAGCATTCTCGCAAAAATGGTAATAAATGGAGAAAACATTTTACATATACATTGTGTAGCGTAAAAAAATTGGTTATGCAATTCAGCTCGCTCTCTCTCTCTCTTTACTCTATCTCACATACTCTCTCTCTCTCTCTCTCTCTCTCTCTCTCTCTCTCTCACTCACTCTCTCTCTCTCTCTCTCAATAACGCTCTCACTCACATTACAGTAATGTTATATTATACATGATAAAATCAAGTGGCATACATAATGATAATATGAAAGAAGAAAATATACAAAAAATATGGAATGGCATGTTACAGGACATGCATGCACTCAACTCTCTCTCTCTCTCTCTCTCTCTCTCTCTCTCTCTCTCTCTCTCTCTCTCTTACACAGGCGCGCACACACACACACTCTCAAACTCATTAAATCTCTCTCTCTCTCTCTCTCTCTCTCTCTCTCTCTCTCTCATACTCCCTAACTCTCTCACTCCCTCTATAATGATGTCCATGTGCTCATATTATAAATTATAACATCAATTGGCATTCACAATGATAATATAAACATGAGAATACACACAAAATATGGAATAGCATGTTACATTATATGAGTGCGCTCAAATCTCTCTCTCTCTCTTTCTCTCTCTCTCTCGCTCTCTGTCAGTCAGTCTGTCTGTCTGTCTGTCTGTCTGTTTTTCTTATCACCAACCCACACACATAGACACTCACAAACAAGGCCCACACACACACACACAAACTAACAAATACATTCTTCCATTGTCTCTCTCTCGTTCGCTCTCTCTCTCTCTCTCTCTCTCTCTCTCTCTCTCTCACTCGCAATCACAATTTCACCCATTAAGTCACTCTCTCCATCCATCATTCCCTCCATATCACACTCTCTTTCACTCTCACTCACACACAAACAGACAGACTTACACCCTCTCGCTATCAAATACACACTCCCTCGCATAAACACGAAAGCATATACACATAAACACACGAGCATACACACAATATACACACGCAAATACACACATATACCCACGCACACATACACATATCCACACCCGTACACACATACTTACACACACACACAAATAGACACTCCATCGCATACACTGCATGCATGCACACATACACACAAACATATGCACATACATACACGAACATACACATATTCACACACGCACATACACACATATACACACGCACATAATATAAACATACACACATGTACGCACACATAAACACACATATAAACATACTTACAAACACAAGCACACATACAAACACATTAACACACACTTACACATACACATCCATACGCACAGTCAGACGTGCACACACATACACCCACATACACACATATAAACACACGCATACACACATATGGACACACGTGCACACACACACCCATCCATCCACCCATACACTTACTCACACTTACACGCTGCCTCAAATAATTTCACCCTCTCACTCACGCTCACTCATTTACTCTCTAAACCACACTCACTCTCTTACTCGCACACACAGACAAGTACACAGACACACACTCACCCACTCTCTCTCTCACTCAGTAACTTCTCATGCACTCTCTCACTCGCCCACTGTCTCTCTCTTACACACTCACTCGCTCTCACACTCACTCACACACGCAAACACACACATACTCACAAATTCTCCCCTCACTCACTAACTCACTCTCCCTTACTCACTCACTAACTAACTGGCTCTCTAACTCACACTCACTAACTCGCTTTCTCACTCTCTCACACAGACAGGCATACACACAACACGTTCTCTCTCACACACTAACTCATTCTCTCACTCAATCTCTCACACATACGTGCACACAGACATTCACTTACTCTTTCACTCTCGCAGGCACACGCGCATACTTACTCTCTCACTTTCTCTATCTCATATTCACTCTCTCACTCACACTCTTTCTCATTCACTCTCTCACCCACTCTGTCACTCACACAGTGGAAAGTGATAGTGAAAACAATGATACCAGTAGGTGACTTATGGAGGCATATAGTCGGTATGAAGTAAGTATTGAAAGAGTTTTCGGCTGAATGTGTAGGGACTCATTGGCGTTTTCAGATCTGGTGGAAGGGTATTCCACAAGTGAGCACCAGAATACGCGAACATGTTTTGTATAAGTCCAATCTGCGCCTTGGAACATACATTCTTCATCTACCCGCACATCCCACACCTCCCCCATCCCTCACACATCTCTCCTCCTAAACAACACCCCACCCATAAACGCATTCCACCCACACATACATCCTCCCACATGCATTCCCCATACACATCCCCGCCCAAATATCTCTCACCCACATTCACACATCTCCCCACCCACCCACACATCCCCCACCTACAAACATCCTCACCCCCACACATACATCCTCCACCCACTCATATTTACCCCATGCACACTCACACACTCCCACCCACACAGACATATCCCATTTAAAGACACACCCCCACACCCATCCCCCACACCCATTACACACCCATCACCCAACCGACACACATCTCCCACACACCCATACACCAACCCAAATACACATTCCCAACCCACACCACCAACCCACCATCACCCACATACTTCCAACAATCCTCCCAAATATCCCCACCCACCCACACATCTCTCACACACACACATACATTCCCCACACCCCCACACACATATCAATCACATACACACCCAAACACACATCCTCACATCTAGACAAATACATGATGCCTCACATGATCACGGAAACTAATAAGAACAAACTCCCACACTTTGCACACATTTGAGACACTGACGATTGACTTGAGCATTCTCGCAAAAATGGTAATAAATGGAGAAAACATTTTACATATACATTGTGTAGCGTAAAAAAATTGGTTATGCAATTCAGCTCGCTCTCTCTCTCTCTCTCTCTCTCTTTACTCTATCTCACATACTCTCTCTCTCTCTCTCTCTCTCTCTCTCTCTCTCTCTCTCAATAACGCTCTCACTCACATTACAGTAATGTTATATTATACATGATAAAATCAAGTGGCATACAAAATGATAATATGAAAGAAGAAAATACACAAAAAATATGGAATGGCATGTAACAGGACATGCATGCACTCAACTCTCTCTCTCTCTCTCTCTCTCTCTCTCTCTCTCTCTCTCTCTCTCTTACACAGGCGCGCACACACACACACTCTCAAACTCATTAACTCTCTCTCTCTCTCTCTCTCTCTCTCTCATACTCCCTAACTCTCTCACTCCCTCTATAGTGATGTCCATGTGCTCATATTATAAATTATAACATCAATTGGCATTCACAATGATAATATAAACATGAGAATACACACAAAATATGGAATAGCATGTTACATTATATGAGTGCGCTCAAATCTCTCTCTCTCTCTCTCTCTCTCTCTCTCTCTCTCTCTCTATCACTCTCTATCTCTCTCTCTCTCTGTCAGTCAGTCAGTCAGTCTGTCTGTCTGTCTGTCTGTCTGTCTGTCTGTCTTTCTTCTCACCAAACCCACACACATAGGCACTCACAAACAAGGCCCACACACACACACAAACTAACAAATACATTCTTCCATTGTCTCTCTCTCGTTCGCTCACTCTCTCTCTCTCTCTCTCTCTCTCTCTCTCTCACACACTCGCAATCACTATTTCCCCCATTAAGTCACTCTCTCCATCCATCATTCCCTCAATATCACACTCTCTTTCACTCTCATTCACACACAAACAGACAGACTTACACCCTCTCGCTATCAAATACACACTCCCTCGCATAAACACGAAAGCATATACACATAAACACACGAGCATACACACAATATACACACGCAAATACACACATATACCCACGCACACATACACATATCCACACCCGTACACACATACTTACACACACACACAAATAGACACTCCATCGCATACACTGCATGCATGCACACATACACACAAACATATGCACATACATACACGAACATACACATATTCACACACGCACATACACACATATACACACGCACATAATATAAACACACACACACACATGTACGCACACATAAACACACATATAAACATACTTACAAACACAAGCACACATACAAACACATTAACACACACTTACACATACACATCCATACGCACAGTCAGACGTGCACACACATACACCCACATACACACATATAAACACACGCATACACACATATGGACACACGTGCACACACACACCCACCCATCCACCCATACACTTACTCATACATACACGCTGCCTCAAATAATTTCACCCTCTCACTCACGCTCACTCATTTACTCTCTAAACCACACTCACTCTCTTACTCGCACACACAGACAAGTACACAGACACACACTCACCCACTCTCTCTCTCTCTCTCACTCAGTAACTTCTCATGCACTCGCTCACTCGCCCACTGTCTCTCTCTTACACACTCACTCACTCTCACACTCACTCACACACGCAAATACACACATACTCACAAATTCTCCCCTCACTCACTAACTCACTCTCCCTTACTCACTCACTAACTAACTGGCTCTCTAACTCACACTCACTAACTCGCTTTCTCACTCTCTCACACAGACAGGCATACACACAACACGTTCTCTCTCACACACTAACTCATTCTCTCACTCAATCTCTCACACATACGTGCACACAGACATTCACTTACTCTTTCACTCTCGCAGGCACACGCGCATACTTACTCTCTCACTTTCTCTATCTCATATTCACTCTCTCACTCACACTCTTTCTCATTCACTCTCTCACCCACTCTGTCACTCACACAGTGAAAAGTGATAGTGAAAACAATGATACCAGTAGGTGACTTATGGAGGCATATAGTCGGTATGAAGTAAGTATTGAAAGAGTTTTCGGCTGAATGTGTAGGGACTCATTGGCGTTTTCAGATCTGGTGGAAGGGTATTCCACAAGTGAGCACCAGAATACGCGAACATGTTTTGTATAAGTCCAATCTGCGCCTTGGAAAATACATTCTTCATCTACCCGCACATCCCACACATCCCCCATCCCTCACACATCTCTTCTCCTAAACAACACCCCACCCATAAACGCATTCCACCCACACATACATCCTCCCACATGCATTCCCCATACACATCCCCGCCCAAATATCTCTCACCCACATACACACATCTCCCCACCCACCCACACATCCCCCACCTACAAACATCCTCACCCCCACACATACATCATCCACCCACTCATATTTACCCCATGCACACTCACACACTCCCACCCACACAGACATATCCCATTTAAAGACACACCCCCACACCCATCCCCCACACCCATTACACACCCATCACCCAACCGACACACATCTCCCACACACACATACACAAACCCAAATACACATTCTCTACCCACACCACCAACCCACCATCACCCACATACTTCCAACCATCCTCCCAAATATCCCCACCCACCCACACATCTCTCACACACACATACATTCCCCACACCCCCACACACACATCAATCACATACACACCCAAACACACATCCTCACATCTAGACAAATACATGATGCCTCACATGATCACGGAAACTAATAAGAACAAACTCCCACACTTTGCACACATTTAAGACACTGACGATTGACTTGAGCATTCTCGCAAAAATGGTAAGAAATGGAGAAAACATTTTACATGTACATTGTGTAGCGTAAAAAAATTGGTTATGCAACTCAGCTCGCTCTCTCTCTCTCTTTACTCTATCTCACATACTCTCTCTCTCTCTCTCTCTCTCTCTCTCTCTCTCTCTCTCTCTCTCTCTCTCAATAACGCTCTCACTCACATTACAGTAATGTTATATTATACATGATAAAATCAAGTGGCATACAAAATGATAATATGAAAGAAGAAAATACACAAAAAATATGGAATGGCATGTTACAGGACATGCATGCACTCAACTCTCTCTCTCTCTCTCTCTCTCTCTCTCTCTCTCTCTCTCTCTCTCTCTCTCTCTCTCTCTTACACAGGCGCGCACACACACACACACTCTCAAACTCATTAACTCTCTCTCTCTCTCTCTCTCTCTCTCTCTCTCTCTATCTCATACTCCCTAACTCTCTCACTCCCTCGATAGTGATGTCCATTTGCTCATATTATAAATTATAACATCAATTGGCATTCACAATGATAATATAAACATGAGAATACACACAAAATATGGAATAGCATGTTACATTATATGAGTGCGCTCAAGTCTCTCTCTCTCTCTCTCTCTCTCTCTCTCTCTCTCTCTCTCTCTCTTGCTCACTGTCTGTCTGTCTGTCTGTCTCTCTCTCTCTCTCTCTCTCTCTCTCTCCTCACCGACACACACACATAGACACTCACAAACAAGGCACACACACACACACACACACACTAACAAATCCATTCTTCCTTCCATTGTCTCTCTCTCATTCGCTCACACTCTCTCTCTCTCTCTCTCTCTCTCTCTCTCTCTCACTCTCTCACTCGCAATCACTAATTCACCCATTAAGTCACTCTCTGCATCCATCATTCCCTCTATATCACACTATCTTTTAATCTCACTCACACACAGGCAGACATACACCCTCTCGCTATCAAATACACACTCCCTCGCATAAACACGAAAGCATATACACATAAACACACGAGCATACACACAATATACACAGGCAAATACACACATATATCCACGCACAAATACACACATCCACACCCGTACACACATACTTACACACACACACACACACACATTCAAACAGACACTCCCTAGCATACACTGCATGCATACACACAAACATACACATGTACGCACACATGAACACACATATAAACATACTTACAAACACAAGCACACACACAAACACATTTACACACACTTACACATACACACCCATACGCACAGTCAGACGTGCACACACATACACCCACATACACACATATAAACACACGCATACACGCATATGGACACACGTACACACACACACACCAACCCATCCACCCACACACTTACTCAGACATACACGCTGCCTCAAATAATCTCACCCTCTCACTCACGCTCACTCATTAACTCTCTAAACCACACTCACTCTCTTACTCGCACACACAGACAAGTACAAAGACACACATTCACCCACTCTCTCTCTCTCTCACTCAGTAACTTCTCATGCACTCGCTCACTCGACCACTGTCTCTCTCTTACACACTCACTCGCTCTCACACTCACTCACACACGCAAATAGACACATACTCACAAATTCTCCCCTCACTCACTAACTCACTCTCCCTTACTCACTCACTAACTAACTGGCTCTCTAACTCACACTCACTAACTCACTTTCTCACTCTCTCACACAGACAGGCATACACACAACACGTTCTCTCTCTCACACTAACTCATTCTCTCACTCAATCTCTCACACATACGTGCACACAGACATTCACTTACTCTTTCACTCTCGCAGGCACACGCGCATACTTACTCTCTCACTTTCTCTATCTCATATTCACTCTCTCACTCACACTCTTTCTCATTCACTCTCTCACCCACTCTGTCACTCACACAGTGAAAAATGATAGTGAAAACAATGATACCAGTAGGTGGCTTATGGAGGCATATAGTCGGTATGAAGTAAGTATTGAAAGAGTTTTCGGCTGAATGTGTAGGGACTCATTGGCGTTTTCAGATCTGGTGGAAGGGTATTCCACAAGTGAGCACCAGAATACGCGTAACATGTTTTGTATAAGTCCAATCTGCGCCTTGGAACATACATTCTTCATCTACCCGCACATCCCACACCTCCCCCATCCCTCACACATCTCTCCTCCTAAACAACACCCCACCCATAAACGCATTCCACCCACACATACATCCTCCCACATGCATTCCCCATACACATCCCCGCCCAAATATCTCTCACCCACATACACACATCTCCCCACCCACCCACACATCCCCCACCTACAAACATCCTCACCCCCACACATACATCCCCCACCCACACATATTTACCCCATGCACACTCACACACTCCCACCCACACAGACATATCCCATTTACAGACACACCGCCACACCCATCCCCCACACCCATTACACACCCATCACCCAACCGACACACATCTCCCACACACCCATTCACCAACCCAAATACACATTCCCTACCCACACCACCAACCCACCACCACCCACATACTTCCAACAACCTCCCAAATATCCCCACCCACCCACACATCTCTCACGCACACATACATTCCCCACATCCCCACACACACATCAATCACATACACACCCACATACACATCTTCACATCTAGACAAAAACATGATGCCTCACATGATCACAGAAACTAATAAGAACAAACTCCCACACTTTGCACACATTTGAGACACTGACGATTGTCGTGAGCATACTCGCAAAAATGGTAAGAAATGGAGAAAACATGTTACATATACATTGTGTAGCGTAATAAAATTGGTTATGCAATCCAACTCTCTCTCTCTTTACTCTATCTCACATACTCTCTCTCTCTCTCTCTCTCTCTCTCTCTCTCTCTCTCTCTCTCTAACGCTCTCACTCACATTACAGTAATGTTATATTATACATGATAAAATCAAGTGGCATACAAAATGATAATATGAAAGATAAAAATACACAAAAAATATGGAATGGCATGTTACAAGACATGCATGCACTCAACTCTCTCTCTCTCTCTCTCTCTCTCTCTCTCTCTCCTATCTCTCTCTCTCTCTCTCTCTCTCTCTCTCTCTTACACAGGCGTGAACACACACACACACTCTCACACTCATTAACTCTCTCTCTCTCTCTCTCTCTCTCTCTCTCTCTCTCTCTAACTCATACTCCCTAACTCTCTCACTCCCTCTATAGTGATGTCCATGTGCTCATATTATAAATTATAACATCAATTGGCATTCACAATGATAATATAAATATGAGAATACATACAAAATATGGAATAGCATGTTACATTATATGAGTGCGCTCAAGTCTCTCTCTCTCTCTCTCTCTCTCTCTCTCTCTCTCTCTCTCTCTCTCTCTCTCTCTCTCTCGCTCGCTCTCTGTCTGTCTGTCTCTCTCTCTCACCCTCTCTCTTCTCACCAACACACACACATAGACACTCACAAACAAGGCACACACACACACACACACACACACACACTAACAATTCCATTCTTCCATTGTCTCTCTCTCATTCGCTCACACACACACACACACACTCTCTCTCTCTCTCTCTCTCTCTCACACACTCGCAATCACTATTTCACCCATTAAGTCACTCTCTCCATCCATCATTCCCTCTATATCACACTATCTTTCACTCTCACTCACACACAGACAGAAATACACCCTCTCGCTATCAAATACACACTCCCTCGCATAAACACGAAAGCATATACACATAAACACTCGAGCATACACACAATATACACAAGCAAATACACACATATACCCACGCACACATACACACATCCACACCCGTACACACATACTTACACACACACACACAAATAGACACTCCCTAGCATACATTACATGCATGCACACATAGACACAAACATATGCACATACATACACGAACATACACATATATACACTCGCACATACACACATATACACACGCACAAAATATAAACACACACACACATGTACGCACACATAAACACACATATAAACATACTTACAAACACAAGCACACACACAAACACATTTACACAAACTAACTTTGACAGGCACATATGGATTCTTCTTTTGCACCACACGAATGATAACTCGTACGTCGTACAAAAGGATATCAATTTATTCGGGACTAGTTGCATACTAGCTCCGAGAGCTGACAATTATATCGATCACATCAAGCATGGCAATATTGCATTACAACATCATCTATGGTACGATCACTGCACTAGTCTAAGCCTAAGTCTATCACTATTGCTACTGTCCTGTAAACAAACAAAGTATTCTGGGCGAATACTATGATCCGTCTTCTACGCTGTCAAGTCCCCGTCTGCCCGAATTTCGTGGCGTGTACAGCCACGCGTCGTTGACCCGTCGTGCGTCAGCAGGTTTGCGTGCTTGGTAGTCTAGCACGCGTTTAGTGGCTTGTCAATTGTCACTCTTCTAAAGTAACCACTATTAAGGGATACTCCACATGGTACTGGTATCCCCACTCTATTCTGGGTAACTTCTGATCATGTCCTGCCGTGTCCCATTTTAGGACACGTGTGTGTCCAGTCGGAGAACTGTTCACAGTTCTCCTCACTGCTATTGTCCCTTCTATTCCCTATTTCCTATATAGGGATGTGATCTCTGATCTGTCTTAGCTCTATTCCTTTGTTCTATTCATCTCTTCTCTATTTGCCTACTTGCAGCTCTTTGACATACACATACACACCCATACGAACAGTCAGACGTGCACACACATACACACACATACACACATATAAACACACGCATATACACATATGGACACACGTACACACACACATCCACCCATACACTTACTCATACATACACGCTGCCTCAAATAATCGCCCCCTCTCACTCACACTCACTCATTTACTCTCTAAACCACACTCACTTTCTTACTCGCACACACAGACAAGTACACAGACACACACTCACCCACTCTCTCTCTCTCTCACTCAGTAACTTCTCATGCACTCTCTCACTCACCCACTGTCTCTCTCTTACACACTCACTCGCTCTCACACTCACTCACACACGCAAATACACGCATACTCACAAATTCTCCCCTCACTCACTAACTCACTCTCCCTTACTCATTCACTAACTAACTGGCTCTCTAACTCACACTCACTAACTCACTTTCTCACTCTCTCACACAGACAGGCATACACACAACACAATCTCTCTCTCACACTAACTCATTCTCTCACTCAATCTCTCACACATACGTGCACACATATATTCACTTACTATTTCACTCTCGCAGGCACACGCGCATACTTACTCTCTCACTTTCTCTATCTCATATTCACTCTCTCACTCACACTCTTTCTCATTCACTCTCTCACCCACTCTGTCACTCACACAGTGAAAAATGATAGTGAAAACAATGATACCAGTAGGTGACTTATGGAGGCATATAGTCGGTATGAAGTAAGTATTGAAAGAGTTTTCGATTGAATGTGTAGGGACTCATTGGCGTTTTCAGATCTGGTGGAAGGCTATTCCACAAGTGAGCAGCAGAATACGCGTAATATGTTTTGTATAAGTCCAATTTGCGCCTTGGAACCTGTTCATTGCATTAGATTGAATTAACGTTAGAAGATACTCTGGGGTATTTTCAGATATAATTTTATTCACTAATTCGGCTTTGTTAGAAAGGAATCGCTTTCGAAGTGGTAGAAGTCTTAGATAACTATATAAATTATTACTTTCAACGTGCTTTATGCCAGAAACTATTCGGATAGCGCGGTTTTGAAGCGAACACAGTCGTTTCATATTAGATTTAGGGCACCCATCCCAGACTGTGGAACACTAGTCGAGAGGTGATTGGATGTAGGATGCATAGAATATTTTTCATGTGCTTTCATCCAAGAAGTGCTGAATTTTAATAAGTTGGTAAACTTTTTGTGCTATTCTCTAGGTGAGGACGTGAACATGAGAGCTCCAGTTTAGATGTCTGTCAATTAAAAGACCTAATGTTTTGTGTTTATTTACATTAACTATAGGTAACGTGTCCACGTGGAGATCGAGCGGTGCCCCAGTTATGGCTAGGGTCTGTAGTTTTTGTCTGGTCGTTATTAACATGGATTTGGTTTTGTCGATGTTAATTATCATGCGTTTTTCATTACTCCATCTACTAAAATTATCAAGTTAATTTTGTAAAGAGCTCTCTAAGTCACTAACACAAAAATTAAGTATCTGGGAATCATATTTGACAGGAGCCTGTCCTTCAAGGACCATGTGGAGACGGTTGTGACAAGGTCTCAAAAGGGACTCAATGCACTTAAAACTATGGCTGCAATGGACACAGAGCAGAGAATGCTTTTCACACTATACCAGCACTTGATCCTCTCAGTGATTGATTATGGACTAGGACTGCTCACTGTCTCAAAGAGTCAGCTGGTGAAATTAGAGCGCATACAGAACGAAGCGATGCGAGTCATTCTGGGATGGATCAGAGACACCCCAGTTGTGTGTATGCGTTACATCCTTGGTTTGCCGTCTGTTGCAGGTAGGCTCAAGGTGATGCAGGCGAAGGCATACCTCAGAGTAGCTGCAGACACAGATCACCCGTTGCATGAGGCGCTGGACACCGTTAAGGGTCAGCGACTGATAAGAGGGAAATCATGGATGGCTCAGGAGGAGGATACGATCAGGCAGGTGTGCCCCTTGGAGAACATCAGGAGAGGAAAAGAGTGAGTCAGAGTGTCAGCGGAGCAGTCAGACTTGTGCAGAGTTATAATCACATTGAGCCGGGAGTGCAGAGAGTGGCCAGCAGGGGCCACGGAAATGGAAATCCAGCAACTAATTCAGGATAATGCTCGCTCAAGTGATGTGATTATCTACACAGATGGGTCGGTGTTGAGAGGTAGGAGAAGTGCCTAGGGGTTCTTAGCAAAAGCCAATGGTCGACGTTTGGTGCAGGAGAGCCTGGCATATGATACGACAACATCTAGCTTAAGAAAGGAGGCGGAGGCGGTCAGTACAGCTTTCCGCTGGATGGAGAATACTATTCACACACACATCGTGATTGTAACTGACTCAGAAAGCATACTGAGTAGGGTGAAGACAGGCAAGCTTCGTGCAGAGTGGCTTGCTTCGCTTCAGAAGTTACGGGTGACAAGCATCGTCTGGATCTTCTCTCCGGTGCATGCTGGTGTGCTGGGGAATGAACAGACGGACAGATTGGCTGGCTCGGCAAAACTTGGTGGTGTATTGATGCATGACAAAGCAGATGTGGTTGCGACCTTGTGCATGTGTACACCTCGGAGGAATGGATCACCATGGTCTGGCAAGAATGCTACAGCAAGGGGTGACGAGGGTATCTGGCCGACGATCAACGCTCAGAGGAAAGGCGAGACGGACATATAATCAGATTGCTACTGGTACTATTAGTGTTGGACCTCTTCGCTGGCTGCTGAGGATGGGGGCGGAGCGCTTATGAGAATGCCCCGAATGCTGTGATGTCGGTTCGTAAATCAATCAAACAATCAATCAATCAATCATTAAGTCACTAAGGTTCTCATGACTAGTGTATATATTGCAGTCATCTGCAAATAGGTCACACTAAGTATTGAGATATAAAGGAGGATCGTTAATATAAACTGCAAAAAGCATCGGTCCTAGTATTGAGTCCTAAGGCACACCAATATTAAGTTGTGTGGGTTTTGATAGACGGTTATTGAAGGACACTACTTGTTGTCTGTCGGATAAAAATGACGTAATTAGGTTCACCATACTGGTGCTAATCTTCATTTGTTGAATTTTCTAATTAAAATATCATGATCTACCTTATCAAAAGCCTTTTTAAAGTCTACAAATACTGCCCCACAGATGTTGCCATTGTTGATACAAAGATGCCAGTTATCGGTCATTTTTGTTAGGACACTACATACATACATACATACATTGGCACCTTGCCGTCTTGACAGACGATAGTTTGTGCTTTAAAAAGGCATAATATCTTTTACTTATGGCGGTAGCGAATGTGACTGATAAGGCCAATTTGCGCTGTAAATGTCCGTTCACAGTGGGTGCATGTGAACACGTGGTCATTTCCACCATCATGCACCATCTTACGTCTCACACGCTCGGTGTGTGACTTATCTGCAATAATTTTCTCCTTTGTCTTTATTCCATTTCTGATGTTTGCCCTCCATGCAACACGTTCAGCGGCGACTTGCTCCCAATGTGCATTATCAATGCCTGTATCAATCATGTCCCGCTTACACACATCTTTGTATCGTAGTGGAGGCCGACCCTGAGATCTCTTACCCATCTGTAATTCACCAAAAAAAGATGTCCTTTGGTATTCTACCATCATCCATCCTCCTAACATGTCCTATCCATCTAAGTCTACGAAGACTGAGCATGGAATAAACCGTCACACAACCTGATCTTTCCAATACTTCAGTATTTGTGATTTTGTCTTGCCATTTAATACCAAGAATTCTTCGCAGACACCACATATGAAAGCTGTTTAAATGTTTCTCTTGGTGTGAGTAAGTTGTCCAGGTTTCACTGCCATAAAGAAGAGTACCAAGGACACAGGCTTGATAGATAAGGACTTTTGTTTTGGCAGTAAACTTCCTATTCTCCAAGACTCTTTTTCTTAACCTGTTCATTGTTGTTGCTGCCTTACCAATCCGGATGTTGATTTCCTGATCTAGGGATAATTTGCTAGTTACCACTGATCCTAGATAAGTAAAATGGTCTACCATCTCTAGTTCGGCGTCGTCAATAAAGATTGATGGTACCCCATGTGCACCTTGTGACATAATCTGTGTCTTATTTTTTGCTACTTGTTAAACTAAATTCAGAACAAGCATTGGAGAATGCAGATAGTAGACATTGCAATTCTTCCTCAGAGTGGGTCGTAACTGCAGCATCATCTGCAAAAAGCAACTCTCTGATCAGTACCCTCCTACTTTTGGTCTTGGCCTTCAATCTCTGAGCATTGTAGATGCCACCATCTGAGCGTGAGTGAATGTATATACCACCATCCTGATCACGAAAGGCATATTTCAGTAGAAGTGAAAAGAGAAAAAAACAGTTGCCTCTCGCTTTGATTCCGAGACCAGTTAAGACCAGGGATGGAGTTATTGCCTCTCCATAGCACAAAGCCTGGGCTGAAATATAGAGATCATGTGTTGCTCATAGAGCATGATCCCTCTCTCGGCCTGCCTAGTTCACTCCAGAGGAAAGGTAACACCCCTACATCTGGAACAAGACAAGCTGCAGAAGCTGCCGAATCAGCAAAGCAATGCTCTAACTGTCCTCCTGTCGGAGCTTCGATCCTAGACCAGCCGCCAACCAAGGCTTAGGGCCTGGTCTGCCCTGCCATGACATTTTGTCTTTAGCTTGCATTTCCTCGCACCAGGGTAAGGCTCGTACCCTCCTAATTGCGCTCTTCCGCCCGAAGCCGTTGGCACAATGTGGGGTGTCGGGTTTGGTAAGCGCCGCCCAACGTTCGGCGCTAACAGAAAGCAGGTAGCACCGTCTACTGTTATACGGTAGCTCAGTCATATCTGACTAAGACCTGACCTTTTGTTAGGGCACTATGGCAAGAATATTTAGGTCGAAACCCAGAATGACTGTCGATTATTAGATCGTTGTTAATTAAATGGTGTAATGTTATTTTATGTATGTGTTTTTCTAATGGCTTTGATAGCGACGATAGTAAGGAAATCGGTCTATAATTACCCAAGACGCTATTATCAGTTGAGACATTTTTAAGTAGAGGATAAACTTTAGCAATTTTAAAGGAAGATGGGAAGTAGTTTTTGGACAGGCACTGGTTATATATGAACGTCAAGGACTCACTAATAATTGGTTCAGCACAGCGAAGAATTTTATTACTGATACCATCTAGGCCTTCTGAAATTGTTGCTTTGAGATTTGAGAGATATTTATAAACTATTGCAACAGACATCAAGGGAATCACAGGGGGAATATTTCTAGAGCATTTCTCTTCACAGAATGATGACAGTGAGCTTAAATTACAAGTTGAGTCTGGTATTGAGGACTTTCGATTCTCTATTTCTGATTGAAAGAAGCAACTGAAATCCTCGCATGTTATAGGGCTCGGTATTGCTGACTCTAGACAGACAGACAGACAGACAGACAGACAGACAGATAGATAGATAGATAGATAGATAGATAGATAGATAGATAGATAGATAGATAGATAGATAGATAGATAGATAGATAGATAGATAGATAGATAGATAGATCTAGATCAGTTGGTTGGTCAGTCGGTAGGTCGGTCGGTCGGTCGGTCCGTAGATAGATAGATAGATAGATAGATAGATAGATAGATAGATAGATAGATAGATAGATAGATAGATAGATAGATAGATAGATAGATAGATAGATAGATAGATAGATAGATAGATAGATAGATAGATAGATAGATAGATAGATAGATAGATAGATAGATAGATAGATAGATAGATAGATAGATAGATAGATAGATAGATAGAACGAAAATCTTTTATTTTCAAAGGGTTAAGAATTGGGCATGCAGGCCCGTCTGACATTCTGCCCTTCTTCAAGGGAGCATGTAGTCTGTTCTGAGGTAGTGTTCAAATAGGTTGCAACTGTATGTATAATGATTGGTGGTGTCTTTGATTTCGTGTGGACGATTATTCCACAACTGAGTGGCAGAGTATGCTAAGCTTGTTTTATATAAGCCTATCCTAGATTTAGGGACATGAAGTATATTTAGTCGTTCACTATGTCTTGTGTTATATTTAAACAGTGGCCAAAGGTAGCTAGGGGCATTTTGAAATAGGATTTTGTGAGGTAGTTTAGCTTTATTAAAAAGTAGGCGTTTGTGGAGTGGCAGTAACTGAAGACTTTCATGTAGGTTAGAATTGTCTGTAAACTTATCACCATTGATTAGACGCACTGCCCTTTTCTGGGGCGAATAAATCCGTTTTGTTATTGATTTGGAGCATCCATCCCAGATTGTAGAGCAATAATCAATATGTGTTTGTATGTGGGAAGTATAGAATATCTTTCTTGTGTTTTCGTCGATGAAGTTTTTAATTTTGGCAAATTGGTATACTTTTTTGGCTATTTGTTTAACTAGAGCATGAACATGAGAATTAAAGGATATATTTTGATCTATGATAAGACCCATAAGTGCCTTGTGCTCGGTTAAACTTTCTATAGGTATGCTACCAATGTGCAGCTGAAGAGTTCCCTGCGAGTTTAGAGTGTGAAGTCTTTGCCTTGTTCCTATTAACATAGATTTTGTTTTAGAAATGTTAATTTGCATGCGGTTTGCATGACTCCAGTTAACTACACTATTTATTTCCTGTTGCAAGGATAATTCTAGCACATTACTATCAATAGCGTTTGTATATACTGTGCAGTTGTCTACAAATAAATCGCAGGACGATGACAGATATAAGGGAAGATCATTTATATAAATGGCAAATAACAAAGGGCCAAGTATAGATCCCTGAGGTACTCCAATATTAATGGTAATAGCTTGGGATAGAGGTTTATTGTGTGATATTACTTGTTTTCTGTCTAATAAGAATGAGATTATTAATGTCACTATATTAAAGCTTACTTTCTTTGTTTCTAGTTTGTTAATTAGGATAGTATGATCTATTATATCGAATGCTTTTGTAAAGTCTATAAACATCGTTCCACATAGAGTATTGTCGTTAATATTTTGATGCCAATTTTCTATCATGTTTGTTAGGGCCGTATGGCAGGAATATTTTGGCCGAAATCTTGACTGACTGTCAGCTATTAGTTTGTGGCGAACTAATTGCTCTAGTGTTGTTTTGTGGATGTGCTTTTCTGGTGGTTTGGATAAAGAGGATAATATGGAAATTGGCCTATAATTACTCATGATACAATCGTCTAATGAACCAGCTTTTAAATGAGGATACACTTTAGCGATTTTAAAGGCTGATGGGAAGTGATCTTTGGTGAGACATTGATTGTATATAAAAGTTAGTCACTCGCAGATCGCCGGTGCAGCAAATCGAAGGATCCGATTACTGATTCCATCTAGTCCTGATGAGTTATTGTTTTTTAGGCTACTGAGATGAGTAAATACTTCAGTGGTCGTCATTAGCGGTATGTTTGTGGGAATGTCTCCATAGCATTTGCTCTCACAGAATGATGATAACAAAGATATGTCATGAGGCACATCTGGTATTGCGGCCTTCAATTGGTTTATGTCAGACTGAAAGAATCTACTGAATTGATCACATGTAACCTGATTTGATGGTAACGATTGTGATGATTTGTGTTTGTTTGTCAAGGTATTAATTGCTTCCAATATATCTTTAGTGTTGGTTTTATCTATTATTAAGTTCTTAAAATATTTGTTCTTTTCCTTTCGAATAACATATTGAACTTTGTTTCTCAGACTACGGTACATAGTTAGATCTCTATTTTCATGTGCCCTGTCCCGGTCTCTCATAAGTTTAACTACCTCCTGTGTGATCACGGGGGCTTAGTGTGATGTTTAACACGAACTTCCTTAAATGAAACATGCTTATCAAATACGCTTTAAAAGGTCTTCAGCTAGTGATCCAGAGCATCATCTGGTTCAGGAAGCTAGTAAACATAGTCCAGAGATGAGTTGAGAAAGTCTTGTAAGAAGGCATCTTGATTGAAGATTTTTTAATTTCTATATTTTATACTTATATGTTTGTGTTTGAGAGTTTTGGTACCTCTTTTCGACCACGTGCAACACACTGGGTAGTGATCGCTCATTGCATTAATATGTACAGTACATTCTGTGATTTTGTCAGCACACGTAGTATAGATATGATCTATAAGTGTTGCAAATGAATTTGTTATTCTAGTGGCTTGTTTCACTAACTGTTGGAAATTATATGACTCTATTATGTTTTCCCATGTTTTGTTTGATTTGTTAGTGTCTATGTTGAAGTCAGCTAGCAGTAATATTTCTCTAGCATTACTAAAGACTACATCCATCATAGTGGTGAATTTTTCATACCAGATATTTCCTGCACTGGGGTTTCGATAAAGATAGCCAACTACTAGGGGTATGCGATTTTGAAGCTTAACCTCAAGCCATACACACTCAATCTCACAGGTTTCAAAATCTAGCCTACGGTGGGCGTTAAGCGAGTTAGAAATATAAACTGCAATACCCGTCTCTTGTTTCTGATAGGGATCTCTTCTAATGGTTTTAAAGCCACTGATAGCGATGTCATCATCTGAGATGTTGCTATTTAATCGACTTTCGCTACGCCGAACATGTGACAATTTTGATTAGGTATAAGTGATAGTTCAGGCAGCTTCCCTAATAGATGGCAGATATTTAAATGCCCGATTCTGAGCCCATTATTACTGAGCCAGTGTTATAAATAGATATATAGACAGACAGACAGACAGACAGACAGACAGACTGACAGACAGACAGACAGACAGACAGACAGACAGACAGACAGACAGACAGACAGACAGACAGACAGATAGATAGATAGATAGATAGGTAGATAGATAGATAGATAGATAGATAGATAGATAGATAGATAGATAGATAGATAGATAGATAATAATTAGTCTTTATTTTCAAAGGGTTAAGAATTGGGCACGCAGGCCCGTCTGACATTCTGCCCTTCTTCTCTATTTCCTCTCATACATTCTTTCATTCAACATCACTTATGAAGCAACTTTTGACAACAAAAGAACATTAAAACGCATGAAAAATAATCAATAACAAATGACTCACTGAGGCAGTGTTTAACATGGGCATTATAAATACCTAAGGAGGGTGTAACGTGCCATACATAAGGGAATGTTTGTTGGCTAGTTGTCGTTTGAGATCAGTTACCATTATTGTCTTTTTTGTGTTGTTTGTTATGGGGGCATGTAGTCTGTACTAAGGTAGTGTTCAAACAGGTTGCGAATGTATGTATCATGATTGGTGGTGTCTTTGATTTCTTGTGGAAGATTGTTCCACAACTGAGCGGCAGAGTATGCTAAGCTTGTTTTATATAAGTCTATCCTAGGTTTAGGGACATGAAGTATATTTAGTCGTTCGCTATGTCTAGCGTTATATTTAAACAATGGCCAAAGGTAGCTTGGAGCATTTTGAAATAGGATTTTGTGAATTAGTTTGGTCTTATTAAAAAGCAGGCGCTTGTGGAGTGGCAGTAACCGGAGACGTTTATATAGGTTAGAATTGTCGGTAAGCTTTTCACCATTAATTAAACGCACTGCCCTTTTCTGGAGTGAATATAGGCGTTTTGTTATTGATTTGGAGCATCCATCCCAGACTGTGGAGCAGTAATCAATATGTGTTTGTATATGAGAAGTATAGAATATCTTTCTTGTGTTTTCGTCAAGGAAAGTTTTAATTTTGGCAAGTTGGTATACCTTTTTGGCTATTTGTTTAACTAGAGCATGAACATGTGAGTTAAAAGTTAGATTTTGATCTATGATAACACCCAGTGTCTTGTGCTCGGTGACACTTTCTACAGGCGTGCTGCCAATGTGCAGCTGAAGAGTTCTCTGCGAGTTTAGAGTGTGAAGTCTTTGCCTGGTTCCTATTAACATAGACTTTGTTTTAGTAATGTTAATTTGCATGCGGTTTGCATGACTCCAGTTAACTACACTATTTATTTCCTGTTGCAAGGATAATTCTAGCACATTACGATCAACAGCGTTTGTATATACTGTGCAGTCATCAGCAAATAGATCGCAGGACGACGACAGATTTAATGGAAGATCATTTATATAAATGGCAAATAATAGAGGGCCAAGAATAGACCCCTGAGGTACTCCAATATTAATGGTAATGGCTTGAGATAAAACTTTATTGTGTGATACTACTTGCTTTCTGTCTAATAAGAATGATTTTATTAATGTCACTATATTAAAACTTACTTTCATTGTTTCTAGTTTTTTAATTAGAATAGTATGATCTATCATATCGAATGCTTTCCTAAAGTCTATAAACACCGCTCCACATAGAGTATTGTTGTTAATATTTTGATGCCAGTTTTCTATCATGTTTGTTAGTGCCGTATGGCAAGAATATTTTGGCCGAAATCCTGACTGACTGTCAACTATCAGTTTATGGCGAACTAAGTGATCTAGTGTTGTTTTGTGGATGTGCTTTTCTAGCGGTTTGGATAATGAGGATAATATGGAAATTGGTCTATAATTACTCATGAGACGATCGTCTAGAGGACCAGCTTTTAAATGAGGATACACTTTAGCGATTTTAAAGGCTGATGGGAAGTGACCTCTGGTTAGACATTGATTATATATAAAAGTTAGTGACTCGCAGATCGCCGGTGCAGCATGGCGAAGGATCCGACTACTAATTCCATCTAGTCCTAATGAGTTATTGTTTTTTAGATTACGGAGATGAGTAAATACTTCAGTTGTCGTCATTAGCGGTATGTTGGAGGAAATGTGTCCATAGCATTTGTTCTCACAGAATGATGATAATAAAGATATGTCATGAGGCGCATCTGGTATTGCAGCCTTCAGTTGGTTTATGTCGGACTGAAAGTATCTACTGAATTGATCACATGTAACCTTATTTGATGGTAATGATTGTGATGATTTGTGTTTGTTTGTCAAGGTATTAATTGCTTTCCATATATCTTTAGTGTTGGTTTTATCTATTACTATGTTCTTAAAATAGTTTTTCTTTTCCTTCCGAATAACATATTGAACTTTGTTTCTCAGACTACGGTACATAGTTAGATCTCTATTTTTGTGAGCCCTGTCGCGATCTCTCATAAGTTCAACTACCTCCTGTGTGATCCACGGGGGCTTTGTGTGATGTTTAACACGAACTTCCTTAAATGGAACATGTTTATCAAATATACTTAGAAAGGTCTTTAGCCAGTGGTCCAGAGCATCGTCTGGGTCAGGAAACTGGTAAACATAATCTAGAGATGAGTTGACCAAATCTTGTAAGAAGACGTCTCAATTGAAATTTTTGTAATTTCTATATTTTATGCTTATATGTTTGTGTTTGGGAGTTTTGGTGCCCCTTTTCGACCACGTGCAACATACTGGATAGTGATCGCTCATTGCATTGATAGGTACACTACATTCTGTGATGTTATCAGCACACGTAGTATAAATATGATCTATAAGTGTTGCAGATGATTTAGTGATTCTAGTGGCTTGTTTGACTAACTGTTGGAAATTATATGACTCTATTATGTTTTCCCATGTTTTGTTTGATTTGTTAGCGTCTATGTTGAAGTCACCTAGCAATATTATTTCCCTAGCATTACTAAAGACTACATCCATCATAGTGGTGAATTTTTCATACCATATATTTCCTGCACTGGGGTTTCGATAAAGATAGCCAACTACTAGCGGTATGCAATTTTGAAGTTTAACCTCTATCCATACACACTCAATCTCACAGGTTTCAAAGTCTAGCCTGCGGTGGGCGTTAAGCGAGTTGGAAATATAAACTGCAATACCCGTCTCTTGTTTCTGATAGGGATCTCTTCTAATGGTTTTAAAACCTCTGATAGCGATGTCATCATCTGAGATGTTGCCATTTAATCGACTTTCGCTACGCCAAACATGTGAAAATTTTGATTAGGTATAAGTGATAGTTCGGGCAGCTTCCCTAATAGATGGCATATGTTTACATGCCCGATTCTGAGCCCATTATTCCTGAGCCAGTGTTCGTACTTATTAGACATTTCAACAATGCGTAATCACAAGTTTAAAAGCAAAACACACACACACAAAGTGAATACAACTTACGTCCCTTATTACAAAACACACTCTAAAGTACAGAGAAACAGTAATATCTTTGTAAATATATAAAAATACGTACACAGATCCGTAAGGAAGAGCAGTGAAGACCCCCTCACTCACCGTGAAAACACAATTAGAATTATTATAAAACCTATACAGCTAAGTACTATCAATTAATATAAAGTCAAAACCAGTCAATGTTTGTAATAACTTATAACCTAATACGTTACTAGATCAAGTTATAACCAAATATGCAGATAAACGTTTAAGGAGAGGCTCTTTCTTGTACCGAGATCCGGTGTAGCTTTGTCCTAAGTTGCTAGTAAATACCAGGTTGTGTTGGTTGTTGGTATAGCGACATTATAAGTGCTTGACGAAGTGTAGCTGGGCTATACCGTGTGAGGTGCAACCATTCTGGATTACAATTAAATGGGTACTGATGATGTCTCATGGGTATGTAATGACTACCAACTAGAGCCTCTGGTTGGTGGCTAACAGGAGGTTGTGCTGGCACGTCGTTGTTGCTGAGAGTCGGATCCTTTCTGGGGAGAATAGGAATCATATCTTTGTAATTATTACCCTCCTGTGTGAAAGACGACGTATTTAACGGAGTTGGTGTTGTGGTAGTGTCCCGTCTGGCTTGGATTTCAGGTGCAGTGGTTATGAGTGTTCTGCACACTTCTGTCCTATTGGTACTTGATGTGACGGGAGTATGTCGTCTGGCTTGAGTTTCAGGAGTAGCTAAAAGTGTCCGGCGCGATCCCGTATTGGATGTATGGTATGTCCGTTCTGGATATTTTAAATTCTTGGCGAGAAAACTGGTGCCCAATGTAGATAAATGTATTTGATCCTTGTAAAGCCTCTTTTTTGGTGCACCAGCCTGTGAAGTGAATGATGCTGTATTGTTGATGAATTGTATCTTGTTTTGAGAACAGAACTTCTGCAACATGTTGTTATTTATGTCAGCTAGACGGCGCTGGTGTCCATAACTCGGTGATATGATGGAGGAGAAGAAAATGGATGAGTTAGGAAAAGTGTGACGTAATCCGTTCAAGAGTGCCAGCAGTTGAGACCCTGTGATTTGTTGGTTGTTCATGGTGTCGGTGATGCCAATATGTACGCTTGCCCTTCTGACGCTATGATTAACAGCCAACCTGCTAATCTTGTCTGTTAGCCGGTCTACCCAAGCCCCAGGCAGTGGGATTATTGAAACAATGTCTTTGTCTGACGTGGCCATCCTGTCGCTGTATAAACCTTTCATTAAGGAATCGCCTAGTATAATATGTGTACAGTCAGGTCGTGCTGTCTGTACATGTTGGTTGTCAGCACGTCTCGACCGTTGTTTCATCCATTTCCGATTATAAAGCAGTCTTTATGTCTCCATGTGGTTCTCCCGATGTATCTTGTTGGCTTGTCTTGCCCGTTTGCAGCATGTTAAAGCACTGTAAGTTTTCTGGTGACTTTTCTTGAAGTATTTCAAACCTATTGCTTATTTTGACGTCAATGGGGTAGACTGCTTGTTGTTGTTTATCTTCGTCTGCACATTGAGGTGTTTGTTGTTTTTTATCTTCCTCTGCGCGTTGAGTTGTTTTCATAGTGATTATCTGTTCTGGGTGGGATTGAGCTTCCCCAAGATTTCCCAAGGATGAAGCGTTTGCTTGAGAATTACATGCTTCTTCGGTTTGGTTTGTAGAGGACGCATTCTGTAAGATTTGAACTGTATTTCTCAGCAGCAAATTTTCGTCTCGCAGGAGTGCGACTTCTGTCTTGAGAGCATTGTAATCACTGCTTATCTTGTTGTTTGCTTCAATGTTGGTTGAAACAGTGACAATGAGCGCCTTTAGTGATTGTTCTAGTTCCTCAATGCACTGTTTACAGTCGCACGAATGTCCATTGATAGTTAAGATGCTATTGTTATCTGAGGCAGGTACTTCTTCAACAATGTCAACATTGGGTTCTATGTTGTTGTGGATACGCTCCATTGGGTATTCAATAGCCAAGAGCACTGGTGGGTTGGCAGGCCTTGTGTTGATGTTGTCATGTACACTCATCGTATGAGTAGATTTGGTGAATGTCTGTGTCGAGTTTTCAAGTTCAACAAAATCTACTTTTAGCCAGGAATTAATGTTTTCATTACTGCCCTGTGTCATGAGTTTATTTTTACTGCGGTACAAATGTATCGTAATCACTGGCGTCGTAATCAGATCCTCAACGTGGGCCCCGTGCTTATCTTGCCTGTGTTCAATTAGTTCAAGCCTGTTGTAGTTGAGTAGGCAAGTTCGTATTGCCTCATAATAGAGTGTGTTGTTGAAGGAAATAGTAACACACTGTCCTGAGTTGGTGTGTTTGACGACTAGGCCGTTGGGATTTATGCACTTGGATAGCTTATTCTTCACGGCCCTCTCTTTGTTTAGTGTGTAAGTTTTATTGACAGCCGATCGTAAACCTGAGCGAGTCCTTTCACCATTCACTTCCAATACGGAGCACTCTCCTTCCCCTGACATTATTGCATAATATTACGACTAACTAAACTTGAAGAACGCAGCAATCACATTGTTATCTAGCCACGCCGCGGGCAATTTGAGGTCCCGTGGTTGTATCTGACACGCCTCGTGCACTTGGTTGGTTGAAATTTAATAGTGTTCAACTATCACTCGAAATGAATATTAGATATAACCCACATTTTTGCGATAATAAACACTTGTATTAATCTAAAAACTATTTCACCACATCCTCAGAATCACAACGAGCACATTGATATAAAAATCCATGATAGGTGATTCAGCTTGCAGTAATAATAATCCGAGAAGTAAGAGATACAAAAACACATCTTCACTCTCCGGCTACACTGGAGATAACGTGATATAGATAGATAGATAGATAGATAGATAGATAGATAGATAGATAGAGCGATAGATAGATAGATAGATAGATAGATAGATAGATAGATAGATAGATAGATAGATAGATAGATAGATAGATAGATAGATAGATAGATAGATAGATAGATAGATAGATAGAGATAGATAGATAGATAGATAATTAGACCATAATTTGTGTCTTCTTACAATTTAATGCTAGCCTTAAGTTTTCACTGTGTACAACAATCGCATCACTTATTGTTGTAGATCCTGCTCATGGTCTGTAATCATTCCTGTATCATCCGCATATCTAATGTTATTGATGTTATATAACCCAATAATGATTCCTTTCATAACTTCTACATTTCCGAAAATGGTTTCACTGTACAGGGAAAACAGGGGGTTAAAGACATTGTTCGTAATCCCTTATATCCACGTGGGGAAAACAGCAGCTGTGAGAATCGGCAGCGGTTAGCGCCGCGCTGGTAACTTACGGGGGTATGTGAGCCGGTCGTTCAGAAGGCAATGGCAAACTACTGAACGTAAAACTTGCCTAGTACATCAACAGCAGCCGACAAATGGTGGATTTGACTGCAACGTCCTGTAATGGGATATGCAACACAAAATTAAAAAATAAAAATAAAACAGGGAAAAAGATCTGGAGACATTACACATCCCTGTCGCACACCTCTCTTAATAGGCTGATATTGACCTACTTTATTATCAATCTTTATGGCGACTTGTTTCCAATATATGATTTGACAAGTCTAAGGTCTTTCCCATCAATTTGTAAATCTGCAAGCATCTTTATTATGTTGACATCATATCTTACTTTATCAAAAGCCTTTGTGTAGTCAGTAAAGCAAAGATGTAGGTCTTTGTTTTGTTTTTGTTTTTTGTTTTTTTACTTCTATTGAACACTCATTTAATGTTCTCAGCATATACACAGCATTTACGGTACCCTTGCCTTCTACATACCTACATTGTTATTCTCACATTTCGGTCTGTATTTTCTTCCTAAGTCTTTGCATGATAATTCCTAGCAAAATTTCGGGATGTGGCTCATTATACTAACTGTACGATGTTGTTCACATTCCAAGGCTGCTAATTTCTTCGGGATTGCAATAAATATAGAATTACATTGATGGAAAAGATTTAAGAATGATAGCGACTATTTACTGGAACCATGTAGCAGCAATTAAAATGGGAAATAAAGAGGGTAGTTACGAACAGATAAAGCTAGGAGTACGACATGGGTGTGTCTTGACACCGGATCTCTTCTCCATATATAGCGAAGATCAAAGAGACGCCAGGAATGCTAATCGTTGGTTATAATATAAATAACTAGACGACCCGGCCCGGCTTCGCCCAGGCCCTGGCGGGGAGCATCTCATTTAATTCATATTCGGCCCCCTCCCGTTCCCGTTCCCAAAGCGAGGAGCGTCTCATTTAATTCATATTCGGCCCTTGCTCCCGTTCCCGTTCCCAAAAAAGGCGACACGGCCCGGCTTCGCCCAGCTCCTGGCGGGGAGCGTCTCATTTAATTCATATTCGGCCCCTGCTTCCGTTTCCTTTCCCCAAAAATACGACCCCTCCCGGCTTCGCCCAGCCCCTGGCGGGGAGCGTCCCATTTAATTCATATTCGGCCCCTGCTCCCGTTCCCGTTCCCAAATAAGAAGCCCGGCCCGGCTTCGCCCAGCTCCTGGCAGGGAGCGTCTCATTTAATTCATATTCGGCCCCTGCTCCCGTTCCCGTTCCCAAAAATGACGAAATAATATAAATAATATACGCTATGCAGATGACACAGTATTGGTTGCGGATAATTCAACAGACCTACAACAATTGTTGGACATTGTAGTAACAGAGAATGCAAAGAAATGACTCTCCTTGAATATCAAGAAAGCAGTAATAATGGTGATATCAAAGAAAATGAAGACAAACAAATGTGACAAAGAAATAAAAGGGAAAATTCTTAACCAAGTGGACAATTGTAAATACCTAGGTGCATTTAATACATCAGTTTGAAGAAGCGCAACAGAGGTTAAGAGCGGAATAGGGCAAGCAAACGCCGCATTTCAGAAAATGAAGAGTATCTTATGAAATGAGACACTATCACAAAATGTAAGAAAGAGAGTGCTGAAATGCTATAAAGAACCAGTTTTTCTATAGAGCAGTGAATATTGGAATGCAAATGAATAAATTAAGAAGCATTAGAAGCAACAGAGATGTGGTTCCTGAGACGAATGTTGCGAATTCCTTGGACTGCCAGAGTAACTAAAAATGACTATCTGAAAGAGGCTAATGAAACTAGAACATTAAATACAACAATAAGAAAGAGACAAAAAGCTTTCTTCGGTCATGTGATGAGAAGAGAGGCATTGGAGAACATCGTGACAACATGATGCCTCACATGATCACCGAAACTAATAAGAACAAACTCCCACACTTTACACACAATTGAGACACTGACGATTGTCGTGAGAATTCTCGCAATTGCAAGAAGTGGAGAAAAAATTGTACATATACATTATGTAGCGTAAAAATTAGTGATGCAATTCAACTCTCTCTTTTTTCTCTCTCTCCCTCTGTCTCTCTCTCTCTTGCTCTCTCTCTCTCTCTCTCTCTCTCTCTCTCTCTCTTGCTATCCCCTCTCTCTCTCTCTCTCTCTCTCTCTCTCTCTCTCTCTCTCCACACACTAACTCTCTCACTCACATCACAGTAATGTTATATTATACATGATAAAATCAAGTGGCATACAACATGATAAGATGAGAATAAACAATAAAAAAAACAACAAACAAAAATATGGAATCGCATGTTACAGGACAATCAAGTGACATACAAAAACGATACCTCGTAATATGAAAGATGATTCATATTCGGCCCCTGCTTCCCTTCCCTTTCCCAATAAATACGACCCCGCCCGGCTTCACCCAGCTCCTGGCGGGGTGCGTCCCATTTAATTCATATTCGGTCCCTGCTCCCGTTCCCGTTCCCAAATAAGAAGCCCGGCCCGGCTTCACCCAGCTCCTGGCGGGGTGCGTCCCATTTAATTTATATTCGGTCCCTGCTCCCGTTCCCGTTCCCAAATAAGAAGCCCGGCCCGGCTTCGCCCAGCTCCTGGCAGGGAGCGTCTCATTTAATTCATATTCGGCCCCTGCTCCCGTTCCCGTTCCCAAAAATGACGAAATAATATAAATAATCTTCCCTATGCAGATGACACAGTATTGGTTGCGGATAATTCAACAGACCTACAACAATTGTTGGACATTGTAGTAACAGAGAATGCAAAGAAAGGACTCTCCTTGAATATCAAGAAAGCAGTAACAATGGTGATATCAAAGAAAATGAAGACAAAAAAATGTGACATAGAAATAAAAGGGAAAATTCTTAACCAAGTGGACAATTTTAAATACCCAGGGGCATTTAATACATCAGATTGAAGACGCGCAACAGAGGTTAAGAGCAGAATAGGGCAAGCAAACGCCGCATTTCAGAAAATGAAGAGTATCTTATGCAATGAGACACTATCACAAAATGTAAGAAAGAGAGTGCTGAAATGCTATAAAGAACCAGTTTTTCTATAGAGCAGTGAATATTGGAATGTAAATGAATAAATTAAGAAGACATTAGAAGCAACAGAGATGTGATTCCTGAGACGAATGTTGCGAATTCCTTGGACTGCCATAGTAACTAAAAACGACCACATGAATAGTCTAAACGAAATGTGTAGGGAACATAACATGAAAATTAGCACAAGCAAAACAGAGGTAATGACTATAACTAAAGAAGAACAAACAACAACAATTCACCTAAACGAACTTCCCTTGAAACAAGTGAAGAGTTTCAAGTACCTGGGAAGTATAATATCATCAAATGGCAGATCAGAAGACGAGATCGAAAATAGGTGCAATAATGCAAATCAACTCATTGGACAAATGGCACCAATACTAAAGAACAAACATGTATCAGTAACTACTAAGAAAGCACTTTACAACACAATCTTTCTACCAACTCTTTGCTACCAATGCCAAACCTGGACAATGACAGAAAAAGAGAAAAGAAAAATCACAACAACAGAAATGAGTTTCCTGAGAAGAATACTCAACGTATCAAGAAGAGATAAGATCAGAAATGAAGAAATCAGGACTAAAGTGGGGGTTAAAGCAGCACTATATTTTATTAGAAAGCAGCAAGTCAAATGGTTTGGCCATGAAAGTAGGTTACCAGTCAACAGCATACCACAACAAGCAATGATGTACAGACCAGATGGAAACAGAGGAAGAGGCCGACCACGTAAACGTTGGATGGAGGGAATAGCAGAGTCCATGGGAATATCGATACACGAAGCCCATAATCGGGCACTCTCACGAAGTTTATACTTCACCTCGACACCGCAAGGTACAAGAGGAACATGATGAGATGATGAGATGAGATGATACGCTGAAATTTGTATTTATAGCTATACCAAAAAGACAAAGAGCAATTGAATGTGAAGATTTTCGTACAATTAACCTGATAAACCATATCACTAAGCTTCTACTCAAAATCATAATGTGAAGAACCAGAAAGAAAATAAAAGTGGAAATTTGTGAAGAACAGTATGGATGTGTGGAGGGGAGGAGCACAAACAATGTAATATATACATGTAAAAAAATAATGTTTGCATATCCTTTACAGGACATCGCTTTCAACATCAGCATCTTTCAGCTGATTGTTGATTTCTTTGGCAAGATTACGCTCAGTAGTTTTCCATTGCTTTCTGAGCGGCCGGCTCACATTCCCCGTAAGTTACCGACGCGATTCGAACCACTGCTGATTCTCACCATCGTCACGTTACCTACGAGAGTATACGAGAGTACGGAGAAAAGTCGCTAACCTCTAGGCCAGGAAGCCGGCAATATATACATTACGGACACTAATAGAAAGTGATTTATTTGGTTGTTTCGGGATTTGAAATTTAAATATTGAGCACAACCCACTACTGGCAACGTTGATCGTATTCTGGTATGAACCTAAAGCCTATCCACGTCAATATGGAAGCACTATACGATCAGCGTTGTCAGTAGTGGGTTGTGCTCAATATTTAAATTTCAAATCCCGAAACAACCAAATAAATCATTTGATTATTGCCAAATGGATTTTAGGAGGCCTGGTGTTCCTTGCCAGTGAGAAGTCCTGATCTTTCGGATCCACATCGATTGACGGACGTCAGTCGCGGCGATTGGGCAATCTTGAACATAGCCTACGATTTGTGACGTTGTAATATTCTGTTATGATAATTTGGCCGTGTCCAGCTTGTGCCAAGTGGTTACACACCCGCTTCACACGCCAATGATCCGGGGCTTGTTTCCGGATCCGGTCAGGGATATGCACTACTGACGAGCTCAAACGAGAGCGAAACTAGAATATAGTGCTTCCATATTGACGTGGATAGGCCTTATGTTCATACCAGAATACGATCAGCGTTGCCAGTAGTGGGTTGTGCTCAATATTTAAACTTATAGAAAGGTCAATAGAGAAACAGAAAGATATATATTTGTGCTTCATAGATTATACTAAGGCATTTGATAAAGTAAAACATGATGAACCGATTAAAACGTTGGAAGATATCAACATTGATGGGAAAGATTTAAGAATAATAAAGAATATTTACTGTAACCAAGTAGCAGCAATTAAAGTGGGAAATAAAGAGGATAGCTACTAACAGATAAAATTAAGAGTACGGCAGGGGTGTGTCTTGTCACCAGATTTCTTCTCCCTGTATAGCGAAGTAATAATGAGAGAGATCAAAGAGATGCCAGGAATACTAGTTGGAGGTTATAATATAAATAATATACGCTATGCAGATGACACAGTATTGGTGGCAGATAAATCAACAGACCTACATCAATTTTTGGACACTGTAGTAACAGAGAGTGCAAGGAAAGGACTTGAATATCAAGAAAACAGTAACAATGGAGATATCAAAGAAAATGGTAACATCAAAATGTGACATAGAAATACAAGGAAAAAAATTCTTAACCAAGTGAACAATTTTAGATATCTCGGGGCATTTATGTCTCTCTGGCCGAGGGGTTACAACACTTTCTCCGTAATCCCGTTTATCACGCAAAGTCTCGTAGCGGGCGAGAGCTGGAAGCGGTTCGACCCCCGCTGGTGACTTGCGGGATAACTGAGCCGGCCGCTCAGAAAGCAATGGCAAACTACTGAGCGTAATCTTGCCAAGAAATCAACAGACAGCTGAAAGATGCTGCTGTTGACAGCGATGTCCTGTAAAGGATATGCGGAAAAACAGGGGGCATTTATAACATCAGATGGAAGATGTAAAACAGAGATTAAGAGCAGAATAGGGAAAGCAAAAGCCGCATATGAGAAAATGAAGTGTATCTTATGCAATAAGTCACAATCACTGAATGTAAGAAAGAGAGCGCTGAAATGCTATGTAGAACCTGTTTTGCTGTATGGTAGTGAATCTTGGAATGTAAATGAACAAATTAAGTAGGCATTAGAAGCAACAGAGATGTGGTTCCTGAGACGAATGTTGCAAATTCCTTGCATTGCCAGAGTAACTAACAACGACTGCCTGAAACAGGCTAATGAAACTAGAACATTATATACAACAATAAGAATGAGACAAACATATATCTTCGGTTCATGTGATGAGAAGAGAGGCATTGGAGAACATCGTGACAACTGGAAAGATCGAGGGGAAGAGAGGCAGAGGAAGACCAAGAGAAATGATGATGGATGGATTGAGACGGTGGCATGGAGAAATATCAGCAGCAGAGTTGATCCAGAAAACCAAAGACCGAGATCTGTGGAGAGCCATGAACGCCTACGCCAGCTGGCAGGGCACTTGATGATGATGATGCAATTTTTATGAAACCGTGCTTCTTTTGTCTCTTTACATAATATTCTGACTTTTCTGTGAATCTCTTCGTATTTGTCAGGATTAGTTTTGTTGTCATCTTTTTGTTTCCGTTAGACGTAACATTTCTTCAGTCATCAATTTCAAACAACCTATTATCTTTAATTTTGGGATAGTTGTTTCTTCAACCAAATTGTCTGAATTCTTCATAATTTCCCATTGATCATCCAAACCTTAAAATAAGATCTCTAGATAAGACAATACATCAATTCTGTTCTTTACATCTATGTTAAAATTGTCTTGTATTTCCTTATCATTTTTCAGTGTACACAGATCATATATTTTCCTGGTGTATACTTGACTTCCTTTAACTTTGAATTCAATATGCCTGTAATCAATCTGTGATCACTGTACTAGTCTGCATTTGGAACTGTTTTTGCTATTGTTAACGCATATCGAAAACTTCTGTTAATCAGGATATAATACATCTCGTTTCTAATCCTGCTGTCGGGGCTCCCCCATGCCCATAAATTTCTCCGATATTGTTTAAACCCGGTGTTTCCGGTAATCAGTACATGCTCGTTTGCCCATTCTATAAGTCTGTATTCTCTCTCATTCTGTTCTCTCAAACCTTGTTTATCTACTGTGTATCCATAGCCTTTGACATTGATGTAACCCATTATGATGTTCATTTCTGTTTTGTTTTTTTATATTTCATAAAAGTATTCTTCATGTCATTAAACAATTCTCTACACTATCTTCACTGCTTTCTTCTGTTGAGGCATATATTTGATTGACGTTTATGTCAAAAGGTCTGCCGATTAATTTTACAAATGGAAACATGTCTGACATTGCCCACTATCCTTTAACAGATTTTGATGTTTTCAGATCCAAGATAATTGCTATACCTCTGTGCTTTTCCTTTCCCCTAGACTATATGTCTTAATCCCTATCTTCTCCATCCCGTCAGGTATAGCATTAGATATATATTTGCTTAATTCCACTGTTCAGCGGTTTGTACTAATTAGGAAACGAATTATTTTCTATTACAGGAAAATGGCAGACAACACCATACAAAAGGAATTGAATTTGATGTTGATAGGAAGGACAGGGGAGGGGAAGAGTGCAACTGGAAACACTATTCTTGGTCATCGCATGTTTACTGTGGCTTCGAGCACGACATCAGTAACTAAGAATGTTGTTAGTAAGTTCACGCTTTTCGACAACTTTCTCGTCAAAGTAGTGGACTGTCCTGGCTTAATGGACACAGATATGGACAGTGGGGAAGACAAGGCAGCAGCTGTCTTAAATATGGCCACGGCGCTTGGAATGTGCAATGGTGGCGTTGATGCATTTATACTTGTCATACGACTCCAACGTTTCACAGATGAACAAAGAAAGTCATTGGAAGCTCTCAAGAAAATATTCGGAGACAGTTATTTTCAACATCTAATCGTTGTGGTCATTTGTGGAGATCTTTTCAAATGCGATATGGAAAATGCCAGTGACATGAGCTTTAAAGAATGGTGCAGTCTACAAAGAGGAGCTTTCAAGCAGTTATTTGACGACCTTAGTGGCAGATTCCTGCTGATTAACAACAGAGAAAGAGATCCACAAACAAATGAGACACAAAGACGAGAAATAATTCACCTTGCAGACAGTTTGCGACAACGGAACGGTAGATACACAAGCACAAGTTTTGAAGAAGCTAAATCGGTAAGAGATAGCTTGATCGTTCAAGAAAACTTACCGATGTTGAATGAAAGCCTACAAATGAAAGTTGGTCTGCTGTCAGCAACTTTACTTAAGCTAAAGGAAGCACCATCGGATGAAGAACGGAAACGAATTCTCCAGAGCATAGATGAACTTAAGCAAGAAATAACAGAGAAAGATAAAGGAACTGGTTTACTTAACCATTTGAACGCGAGTGTTGAGCAAGTGAAAGCTGCTCTACCTGATGTTGACGAGCTTCACCGTCTGGCCAAGAAAATGGAAAATATTCGGGAAGAAAATTCCAGCTGGTTCAAGTATGGGATGGTCTCTGCTGGTTTAACAGTTGTTGCTGGAATTGGTTCAGTCGCTGCTGTTGTTGCTTTTTGGCAACAGTAGTTGCTACACCTGTTGGTATTGGTGTAGCCGCCGGTGGTTATATACTTTCTGAAACTGCTAAGGTCTATGGTGTAATTAAAACTGATAAATCTATTCAGGAAAAACACAATTTATCCAAGAGTGAGAAACAGATACAGGCTGATATTGACGCCCTAGAAAAGAAGACAAAAGCCACACTGGACACTACAAAGTAGGAAGATTTTCTCATGGCTTAGAGCAGAACACCAGCTTTGCTGGGATTTAGAGATCTTACAATATACACTTATCATTATTGTTCTTGACATGCCTCCTTCTTCTTCTCATAGCAATCACCCTCAAAAGACATCTACACTCTTCCTATAACGACGGCGGCATTATGCACAGTGCAATCGTGCGGGCTGTTGGAATGCCGGGACTCCTGTCTATTCCACTTTTCACATTGGACAGTGGGGAGCATTTTGTGTGATATTCACTGGCACAGAAATGGAGCATAATGGGGACGACCCGTTGCCGTGAAGTTGGAACCTCGACTAACTAACTCTTCCTATAAATGGAACCATGAAATTCAGCATATCATGCAGTTAAATCCCGCAGCTTTACATCAACCTTTCATGATGTCATTCCATTACACACAGTATCATATCCCCTCTAATAACCTTACCTACCACTAAATAAAGCTTCACAATCCTTCAATGTCATACCAGAAAGCGATTCTTATCCTTAAATGTCATACCGTAAAGCGATTCTTATACTTAAATGTCATACCGCAAAGCGATTCTTATCCTTAAATGTCATACCGTAAAGCTATTCTTATCCTTAAATGTCATAGCGCAAAGCTATTCTTATCCTTAAATGTCATACCGCAAAGCGATTCTTATCCTTAAATGTCATACCGCAAAGCGATTCTTAGTATGTAATATACATCAACACAATCTGTGGCTCAGCAATGATCGGCTTCATTTAGGAGACCTGCATATTTATCATTTCCTCGGCAAATTACCAGAGCTGTTATTAATACTTTGTAAACAATTTCATGTTTTTGGAATAACAGAAAGTCGTCTCACCGACAACATAACATAATCTGAAATCAGTCCTAATGGGTTTCAGGTAATTAAGAAACATGCAAATTAAAGACAGGTATAGTTGTGTACATTTCAAATTCTCTCTGCTATTCCAGTAGTGATTTTGAACCCATAGGGATAAAATATGTTAATTTAAGGGTGAAGCCAGTCAGCAAGGAATCGTTTTTCATTGGCTCCCTATTTCGAAATTCTTGTGCCGGTTATAGCTGGTGTGATGGCGTCACCACAATGATGGTTAAAGTGTTTACAGTAGGTAGAGAATTTATTATTCTTGATGATTTTACTATTGATATGAGTAAACCAGGCATGGTGGGATATAATTCTATCGTACAATTTCAAACAACCAATTATCCGTTCTACAAGAGTCACAGAAACATCTTCAACGATAATTGATAACATATACGTAACGTGTCCAGTAAATATAATTGAATGTTCTGTTCCTGTTAGTGCAGTTAGTGACTGTTACCCAGTATGATGTACAAGGTCAATAATTGGATTAAAAACTCCCAAAAATAAACATTTAAGTATCGAATATAGAAATATTTTAGCATTTAACCCAAATTTATTCTTGCACGGCTTGAAAAATGCACCACCTGATCATGTTTTCGGGTAGGTAGTTAGATAGGTAGGTAGGTAGGTGGGTGTGTGTGTGTATGTGTGTATGCGTGTATGTGTGCATACGTGCATTAATATATATATATATATATATATATATATATATATATATATATATATATATATATATATTAGAGAAGATACATTCTCTGTTCGTTTTACTTCTAGTGAACGAGATTGTTCAGATTTAAACTCAGTCGTCAGTAAATGTATTGGTAGAGAACTCTTGAAGATATAATGTCACGGTGACTCCGGCTGTTAGTTGGTTGTTACCTCTCGTTAGTATGATAATTTGCCAACCAGTTAATTGGTTGTTGCTTTTCTGGCGTATAATGAATTTTCTAACTTTTAGCAATTGTTACTGCCTTTCAGAGTATAACCATTTCTTACTTTTTAATAATTCGACACCTATTTAGTGTATTGTTATTTATTGTCGTAAAAGCTACTTAGCCATACACGGTCCTACTCTTAGGGTAGTTTGTAAATAGAATATTGTACAACTATGGGTGATGGTGTGTTGAAACCATTGAAGTTGACCGATTACTGTTGTATCGAGTACTGAATGAACTTTGCATTCATTGTATGAGATGTTATGTCACTTATTGGAAGTTTTCTAGATCACAATAAAGTTAGATGGAGTTTGTTTTTATTTCATTTGTTGTGTCTTAGCTTGTGTAGAGTAGTTGCTGTACATTGTGGTCGAATGTGTGCCGTCAGTCTGGATTGTTGTTGTTCAAGTTGACTGGCTATCAGAAGATAATGCTTAGGGTTTAGAATCTTATTCCCTAAATCTCTGCACAAAAACCTGCACGTTTGTCTTTCTTTTATCGACTGTCGTAATAAGACGAAATGCGCTTAGCCACTGGAACATAACCTTTCACTTCTTACTCCACCCCTCCCCCACCTCTCCATCTCTCTCTCTCTCTCTCTCTCTCTCTCTATCTCTCTCTCTCTCTCTCTCTCTCTCTCTCTCTCTTCTTAACTTGTATCTCTCTTTGATATCTATCTGCACATCACTCTCATATCTCTCTGACTTCGTTATATATCTATCTCCCCCCCCCCCCCGCATCATATATATATATATATATATATATATATATATATATATATATATATATATATATATATATGGCGTGTGTGTGTGAGCGTGTGTGTTTGTGTTTGTGTATGTGTAGTTGTTGTTGCAGGAACTTATAAATGTCACATAACATGCTATTCCATAATTGTTGGTGTATAATCTTTCATATTATTATGTTTACAGCCACTTGAATTCAACATGAACAACATGAAAACTTTTGCACTGCTTACCTCGCAATGTTTATATTATGTTTAGCTAATATTATTTTATTGCATTATATAAATATTCGTTAAAATATATCATATACATGTATACAATATGTGTGCGAGTGTGAATGTGTGTGTGCGAGTGTGTGCGAGTGTGTGTGTGTGTGTTTGTGTGTTTTTGTGTTAATATATTTGTGTATAAGAGAGTTTGTGTAAATCAGTGTTTGTATACATGTGTGGTTTTGTGCATGATTAATCATACATGGGCGATAGAGAGAGAGAGAGAGAGAGAGAGAGAGAGAGAGAGAGAGAGAGAGAGAGAGAGAGAGAGAGAAGGAGAGAAAGAGAGAGAGAGAGAGAGGGTGAATGAGTGAATGGTGTAGTGTGTTTGTGATTGCGAAGTAGGTATGTATATGTGGGTGAGGAAGTGTATGTGTTGGTGTGTGTGTCTGTCCGCTTGTGTGAATGCCCGCCTGCCTGTCTATCCGACTGTCTGCCTGCCTGTCTATCCGACTGTCTGCCTGCCTGTCTGATATGATACGCATAAATGTGTACAGCTCAATGTATATAAATTATAATTTATTTCACAATGTTTTTTATTTCTATATGAATGTAACACACACACCAGATGAACGAAATATGAGTGATTGGAAGGGTAAGATGGGCCCTGCGTGCCCAATTTGTGACCCCCTTTGGGGGGCGCTTAGTGGTCTCGAGGTATGGTGACCGCCCGAGTGCTGGAGGTCCCGGGTTCAAGCCCCTGCGAGGGCCGTGATATTTCCACGTGGACTTCTAGTAACAACATTTCCCCTCGGCTCTGGGTAGTCAGATCAGACAACCGTATTACACACGTAAAAAAATCCCTTGGCAGTTGGAAATCGGCAAAATTTCTAGTTAAAAATCTACCCACATTATTTCAGGATCCTCTTCGGTGCTACGGAGTTCATGCACTGAGCTGAGATTCTCCGGACTCAAGCTCTAGTTAGGATTGAACGGAGCACTTATGGGTTACACCCGTGTGCCGTGATGTTGATCCGTCGACTAAACTAAACTAAACTTTGTGACCCTTTGCAAATAAAATTCGTTCGTTCGTTCGTTCGTTCGTTCGTTCTATCTGACTGCCTGCCTGTTATCTCATAACATAAAATTATGTATTTTGTTATATTTCGTGTATGTTTACATCATTTAGTTCACAATGTTTGCTTATTTTCAATGTAAATGCCATGTTAGATGACTGCGACAGATGACTGATTGGAAGGACCGAATTTGCGTTCCTTTGGAAATAAAGTTCTTCCGTTCTAGTTAGCTACCTACCTAACCACCTACTTGCATATCTACTTACGTACCTCTCTGTCTGTCTGTTTTTCTGTCAGTCTGTCTCTCTGCCTGTCTGTGTACGCATGTTTTTATGTGTGTTTTGGTATATGTGTGTACGCGTAAATGTACATTCACGTGTATATAGTGTGGACTGTATGTAAATCACATAACATACTGTTCAATACTGTGTATGCTCATCTTTCATATTATCATGTTTACTGCCACCTGAATTAATGTACAATATGACAGGTGTTTTACTTCGTATGTTGACTTTATTACACTTTATTCTAACTAAGTTTTGTCACATTGTATTAGCATTTATATACATTACGGTGTACACATGTATACGTATTATAAGAAATTGTTCCCGTTTGTGTGCGGATGCTCCTGTTAGTTGTCATTGCATTGTGTGAGTGTGAGTGTCTGTATGCTAGTCAATGGGATCGTGTGGATTGTGCGTGTTCGCACGGAAGACAGGTAGCAACACGTGTCCACATATATAAATAACAGCACGTGCAAGTATGTAAGCAACACGATATGTCCAGACATACCAGCAACAACAAATACAACATATCTCCAGACATACTAGCAATAAAATGTGTAACATATGTCCAGACATTCTAGCAACAACAGATGCAACTTATGTTCAGGTATACAAACAATATTATGTGCAGGTATGTTAGCAACACGATATGTCCAGACATACCAGCAACAACATATGCAACATTTGTCCAGACATACCAGCAATAAGAGATGCAACATGTGTCCAGACATACTAGCAACAAGAGATGCAGCATATGTCCAGACATAAAAATAATATCATGTGTTCAGGTACATCAACAAAATCTCAAGCCCTGGTGTATAAACAAAAACATATCAACAGGTTTATAAGCACATGCATATGTCAGGGAATATCGAAATAGCACATACCCATAAATATAATGAACAAAACATGTACAGGTGAATAAACAACATCATATGTTCTGGAATATATGCAAAAACGTATATGAATATAAGCAACAACACATATCTAATTTTAAAATAATATATGCCCAGTTATTAAAACATTAACCATGGTGTGAAAGGTATAATATATGTTCAGAATTAGATAATTTTGAGAACAAATGTCTTAGAAAACTTCTAAATATCCACTGGACAGACTTCAGAACCAATTCACAAATAAGACAAGAGACTAAGCAAGATACAGTATCCAATTTTATAAGAAGACGCCGTTGGAACTACATCGGCCAAGTACTCAGAATGGAGAAGACAAGACTCCATTACCAAGCCCTCATATGGTCACCAGTAGGGAAAAGAAAACGGGGAAGACCAAGAGAGACCCTGCGTAGAACCATCATTAGAGAAGGCTCATTCAATGGCCAAGTGAATATCCAAGATCTACAACAGGTAGCAGCGAACCGCCAAGCATGGAGAGTCAGGACTTCTGCCCTATGCGCCGCCTTTTGCTCAAGAGGAAAGACTAACTAACTAATGTCCAGGTATATAAGAAGAATATATCTAGGTATAAGCAGCCTGTGTTAACGTATATTATTATGTTTTATTTTTGACTTTCGCTCGCATTAAACTCAAGCTTACTCCATACATGTGATACTACTTCTAATCCACAGGACTGACTTTTGAGTCTGGATTAGCTTTCCCCATCAACAGTACTCCCCGCCACCAGGCGAACCAACTCCGATTTCTGAGATACTTGTAATTTACGTTCCCAAGTCAAGAAAGTAAATTCAACATTTTAATTCACCTGACCAGTGTAGTGGTTGAACTTTCTGCCTCGGAATCAGCACATCAGATGTTTATCCATTCGGCAATGATGATCTTCATATGTCCAGTTATGTAAGCAACAACATATGTCCAGGTATATAAGCAACAATATATTTCCAGGTATATAAGCAACAATATATGTCCATGTATATAAGCAACAATATATGTCCATGTATATAAGCAACAATATATGTCCATGTATATAAGCAACAATATATGTCCAGGTATATAAGCAACAACATATGTCTAGGTATATAAGCAACAACATATGTCCAGGTATATAAGCAACAATATATGTCCATGTATATAAGCAACAACATATGTCCTGGTATATAAGCAACAATATATGTCCAGGTATATAAGCAACAACATATGTCCAGGTATATAAGCAACAACATATGTCCATGTATATAAGCAACAACATATGTCCAGGTATACAAGCAACAACATATGTCCAGGTATATAAGCAACAACATTTGTAGAGGTATATATGCAACAACATATGTCCAGGTATATAAGCAACAACATATGTCCAGGTATATAAGAAACAACATATGTCCAGGTATATAAGCAACAACATATGTCCTGGTATATAAGCAACAATATATGTCCAGGTATATAAGCAACAACATATGTCCAGGTATATAAGCAACAACATATGTCCATGTATATAAGCAACAACATATTGTCCAGGTATACAAGCAACAACATATGTCCAGGTATATAAGCAACAACATATGTCCAGGTATATATGCAACAACATATGTCCAGGTATATAAGCAACAACATATGTCCAGGTATATATGCAACAACATATGTCCAGGTATATATGCAACAACATATGTTCAGGTATATAAGCAACAACATGTGTACATATATATAAGCAACAACATATGTCCAGGTATATAAGCAACAATATGTCCAGGTATATAAGCAACAATATGTCCATGTATATAAGCAACAACATACGTCCAGATATATAAGCAACAACATTTGTCCAGGTATATAAGCAACAACATATGTCCAGGTATATAAGCAACAACATTTGTCCAGGTATATAAGCAACAACATATGTCCAGGTATATAAGCAACAATATATGTCCAGGTATATAAGCAACAACATATGTCCAGGTATATAAGCAGCAACATATGTCCAGGTATATAAGCAATAACACGTGTCCAGGTGGACTTCCGGTCGCCAGCATGGCGGTTAGGCGTTGAGCCGTTAGGGCCTGTGGCGTGATTAAGCTTATGGCTACGGTTTGAAATCGCATTTTTCTTATGTTGGACTGGTAGTACATGGTTCCGTCGCTCTGCTACTGAGAGAGTGCGTGGGCGACACCGTGAGCTGTGAAATTCGCGTGGAATGGTTTTACATCTGTCCTGCACAGTGAACTGCATGTTTAAACAATGGCTACCGGCAGTTGCTGAATTGACTGTTTTGCCCTTTCGGTTAACTAGTGCATTTTACAGGAGACTCCTGGGAATCGGCGCTGAAGCTGCGGAGTTCGTGCTTCTTGCGACACATTTGACAGGTCGCCCGGCGGTAAAAGACCGTGCCATGTGAGAAAACCCGGGTTAATGAGGTCTTTCTGATGACTACCGAGTCCATGGACGAGGAACTGTGGTATTCGTGGATGAATTTTGTGTTGACATTCTGACGGCGGCATTATGCACAGTGTACCTGAGAGGGCTTGTTGGATTGCCGAGACTCCCGTCTATTCCACTTTTCATATTGGCCAGTGGGGAGTATTTTGTGGGATATTCGCTGGCACGGGAATGGTGTATAATGGGGACGACCCGCTGCAGTGAAGTTGGAACCATTTATTGAAGTCGAGAGTAACTGGGGTCACCTCCAGGAGGAGGGTCTCCCAGCCAGGCTGTCTACAGAGAACTGTTTAGTGCCTTTAACAGTGACTCAGGAAGTGATAGAGTTGCAGTTCATCCAGTTGATTGTGGTCCAAGTGGTTAACTCCTCTTGTTGTCGATCCACGCTTGGGGGACGGAGTGGTCTCCAAGGTTCCAGTCATCTCACTGGAAGGAAGCCGGGTGAGTGGCGGATCGACTGGACGGACATTTCCATCCAATCTACTTCTCAGCCTGATGATGACTTTAGCGATATCTCTGATTCTGTCTCTACTCTAACCTCTACTTTTGTAAATAGAATTATTCCATAAGAGTGTTCAATTCATTTCTATATTCTCAAGAGTAGAATAAACTTTGTTTATGTTGACTTATTCTTTGTACAATTATTGAGTGTGGTCTCGGAAGATGCCTCAGTGTTCATTGTCCCAAGGGAGTAGGTAGATAGTGGGGGTCTAGAATCTGGAGGGGCTTGTAGACATAATTAACTAATACGAGGTCAACAGCAGAGAAAACAGTGTATCTACCTGTCCAACCCCTGGGGTCAGAATACACGGGAGCGCTAGAGACACCTCGGGCGTGGTTAACTCTCCATACCCGAAGCGATCTTGTCACACTCCAGATATTTCGTTCCCACACGTGCTGCTGCAGGGCTTCTGAATCAACTTGGTGAGTATCATTCAGTCAGGATGATTCACCCGTTCGCATGATGTGGTTTAGTCAGGCGTGGTAAGTAAATGTCTCGACCATTCGCCATGGTACACGAAGTGGTTTCAGGCAAATAATTGTAGTAGGCTGGTTTCTATACAGGCAACTCCTGAGATCACGAACCTTGTTCCAGTCAGCTTCTAGCACTGTCTGTGGGCAAGCAAGCCGTAATGGGCGACATCGGCTGCAACTTGGTTGCTGTTGAGGCCATGGCAAATCTGCCGAGCAGAGCACTGCGTCCTCACACAAATATCTGGAGTGTGACAAGATCGCTTCGGGTATGGAGAGTTAACCACGCCCGAGGTGTCTCTAGCACTCCCGTGTATTCTGACCCCAGGGGTTGGACAGGTAGATACACTGTTTACTCTGCTGTTGACATCGTATTAGTTAATTATGTCTACAAGCCCCTCCAGATTCTAGATCCCCACTATCTACCTTCTCCCTTGGGACAATGAACACTGAGGCATCGTCCGAGACCACACTCAATAATTGTACAAAGAATAAGTCAACATAAACAAAGTTTATTCTACCCTTGAGAATATAGAAATGAATTGAACACTCTTATGGAATAATTCTATTTACAAAAGTAGAGGTTAGAGTAGAGACAGAATCAGAGATATCGCTAAAGTCATCATCAGGCTGAGAAGTAGATTGGATGGAAATGTCCGTCCAGTCGATCCGCCACTCACCCGGCTTCCTTCCAGTGAGATGACTGGAACCTTGGAGACCACTCCGTCCCCCAAGCGTGGATCGACAACAAGAGGAGTTAACCACTTGGACCACAATCAACTGGATGAACTGCAACTCTATCACTTCCTGAGTCACTGTTAAAGGCACTAAACAGTTCTCGGTAGACAGCCTGGCTGGGAGACCCTCCTCCTTGAGGTGACCCCAGTTACTAACGACTTCAATAAATGTCTGTAGCCAATGACCAATCTAATGGTCCCGGAGTAGTAGCACGTAGCCCTGGGTGGGTAATTGTATAGTACTGCTGCCAGTTCACAAGAGTCATCTAAGAAAAAACATATATTCGGACAGATACTGTCACAACTCTGCACAGTCACTGGTATTTAGACTCCCTCGGAGTCAAGGCACACAAGATAATTAACTCGAGGAACCTTGGTGACCGAATATCATGTCACTGTTCTTTGACTCAATTGTCACACAATTTGAGAAAACACTATTTCCTAGTTCACCGCAACGATGTTCTTTTGGACAATAATGAGTTGTCCTATAAACCTGCTATCGCTCTGTAGTCAAAATACGTAAGCTGGTGTAGGTCTCATCATGACCTGCCACTATTGCTGACGTAGGTACTGCACAAGGTTATGTGCCAATCTCTGCTTCGAGTTTCCGACGTTCAGGCGGATCAACAATAGACTTGGACTTGATGAGCACCCAGAGTTGAGATTAACCCACCGTGGTACATCTCACTGGGCAAACATAGCAACATCTTTCCGTATAGTGGCCATTATCTCTTTCACTCAAGCGTGATTGCTCAGGTTGCTGAACTTATCATGGCTGAAATAGAGCATCTTCAATCTGACAGAAATCGAAACAAACCATCATTTCCCACATGTGCAGTTTTAGGGCACTGGAATCAACTTGGTGAGTATCATTCAGTCAGGATGATTCACCCGTTCGCATGATGTGGTTTAGTCAGGAGTGGTAAGTAAATGTCTCGACCATTCGCCATGGTACACGAAGTGGTTTCAGGCAAACAATTGTAGTAGGCTGGTTTCTATACAGGCAACTCCTGAGATCATGAACCTTGTTCCAGTCAGCTTCTAGCACTGTATGTGGGCAAGCAAGCCGTAATGGGCGAAAGTCGGCTGCAACTTGGTTGCTGTTGAGGCCATGGCAAATCTGCCGAGCAGAGCACTGCGTCCTCACACAACGAGAGACAGAAAGTTAATCCCTAATCCAGCCGCATTTCTCCTACGTGCGTACCCAAGCGCACGAGAAATGAGTGCTTCACGATGTGTCTCAACTCCACGAGAAACTCTATTTTCCGCACTGGAAATTCTAGGTTCTAGCTGCACGAGAAATTGGTGCTGTGCTAAGCAACCCTGGTCAATCAAATCCAGGTACTTCGAGAACCTTCCAGATGGAAGATCCTGCTCGACTATCCCAAGTCTATTAATAACCCGGCGAAGTCCCTGATGACCCGCCGAGTAAAGTGTAACCTAGTAGACAAAAGACAGATGAAGCGTGGTTTCGTCACAACAACAAGATCTGATTATTATTGTTAAATACTCAGTACATACATGCATCACAAATGTCACTTTGACTCTCTCTGGGGATTTAGTCCTAAATTGTTAGACGCAACAATCAATGTTGTACCATCAAATCACCAGCTTTATTGTCCTCTTCAGTTGTACAACTGTTATCATTGTTATACTTTTTTGTATTATGCTTCATTTAACTTAAATTAACAATTTTGATGCTTATCCCTTACTGGACGTTGCAGTCAACACCGGCATTTTCAGCTGCTGTTGATGTATTAGGCAAGTGTTACGTTCAATAGTTTGCCATTGCTTTCTGAACGACCGGCTCCTATACCTTTTTCGAAAAAACCACCACCGCTGTGTTTCGAACCCGGGTATACGGGCTCACCAACCGCGTTCGCAAGCCCTTAGCCACAGAGACCGGTTTAACATAATTAGCACCCATAAAAATCCTCACAATATGTGGTACATAGTATTGCAGAGTGACAAGACTCAACAGCAACTGCAGATATGAAGTTAAGCCAGCGGTGACTTTAAAATTCAGTTTATTAGAAGAATCTTCAGCAATGTAAAAATGCGTACAGCAACTACAAAAGTCAAAGCATCTTGCTGACTGGCCGGCAAAGTCACAACTGATCCCTTGTTTACCTCTACGTCAGCATGTGAGCGGTCCCTAACTACCTAACTACGGTGCTCACACGTGCATCAACTATTTATTTCTTTCCCTTTGCACGCCATGCCACCTAACTAAACCCCGTGTAACAGCCTACTCTGTTATATTACCTTCTTACCCTAACAAGACTTTTCCCCGAAAAGTCTTAATTCCACAACTTATTTACCCCAAATCTATGACCCAAGACACTTAACCCAATAATCCCACAAAATTAAAGTTACTTCTTCTTCGTTTCTGTAAAATTATAAGCAATCCGCTTACATATCTTGTACCAAACAATCTTAATCTATCTCCATTCCCAATTACAAAATTCATATACCTCTACTCTAACCTGGAACTCTTATTTAGCTTATAGCCAGCCGCTACGACCCCATACTCTATAACATCCACATATAGTATGCACATATCGTAAGTCTATATCACAAAAAACTCATCATATAATATTCTTCGCAAAGCAACCCGCTTCATTTCATGGATAAAATGTCGATCGAAATTATGGTTAACAAAAATTGAAGATTCTTATGTATTTCTACAAGCCATCATACTCTCACTAACAAAAAAATAACAACACAGGATAGACAGGAAATATAGACAGGAAAGTGGTTGGTGGGCACCGATGAATAGTAAGAAGTAGTCACACTTATCATATTTATCCTCCCATGCACTTTCAAAACTTTACGAAATAAAGTTTTCAAAAACCCAAATCACATAATCCGCTAATCTTCATTTTTGTTAATAATAAATGCTCTTGTCAAAAGTTACATCGATCCAAAACTCCAGCCTTCAGTATTACAAACATTATTCAACTCTCCAACCTGTATTATTTGCGCTGCCAACAACAGCCAGCAATATATGACTGCACTTTCTATCTGTAACATACCTTCCCAACATCTATGGCTTTAGTGTTCCTATATTTTAATTTCTACTTCTTCTTTCATGCTGTAAGCACAGCATCCCCCAATTACTATTGCCCACGAATATACTTATGTTTATTTTATGCTGATAAGCACAGCCGCCCCCTTTTTGAGTTAAACCACTCTCTTCCCATGGCATTCAATCTATGTATTAACGCTGTTCAATACAGCTCCTATTTTAACCCCCACATCCATGTATTTTTATTAACGCTGTCTAATGCAGCTCCTATTTCACCCCCCACATCCATGTGTTTCTATTAACTCATAGCGAGCAACTGGTAACTTAAAAATTTCTATACTTAACAATGCAAAACGATTAAACATGATAACCAATGATAATTTATAACAAAACACTTCCCCCCCCCCCTTTTTGTGAACTTGCTTACTTAATCCACTCTCTAGGGCTCTCAATCCACGTTTATTAAAACCGTTGCTGACAACCGCAGCCATTTTCAATGTCAACTATATTCCTCCATGGCTCTCAATCCATGTGTTTCTCCCTACCCCATGAAGATCATTTCTTAAAGTTGCCTCATATTTTCTGAACGTAACTCTGCATCCAGAACTCCCAAGGACCCTATTAACAAGTCTCTTTAATATGGACCAGTTCATATTTTCTAATTACCCACAACTGAACGCCAAAAGAAAACCTATTTTAAACATTGTCAGGGAGACTCAAGAAGTAACATCATTATAAGTCTTGCAAATGAAAATAAACAAACAAAGTAACATACTAGCTAAATAAAACCACAATTCATAAATAACTGGAGTCAAAACAAATCAAAATAGAACAATATCACCCCCCCCCCCCCCTTGGTTTTCAAACGTGTGTTCATATATCCCCACATTTTTCAAAATAAATATACATAATGAAATAGTAATTAAGTTCAATTGAAATCAACTACTTATTGTAATCAAACGTCATTAGTCTCTATTCTATTCACTACAAGGAACATAAGTCATGCATATTTCAGTACTCTACAACTCTGCACTGTGAACTACAGGTATTGTTTTGTACCAATTACGATACTATAAAAATCTTAATACCTAGTCAACTATATGTTAAACAATCATTAAGTCAAAACCAATTTTCTCTTCTGCTATCTGCAGAATTTTTCGTCCATGAACCCATCATTTCTAAATATGAAATGAAATGAAATAAGCAACACAAATTAACAATGACGACTTTTAACAGATTCTCTGGAAGTTGACAATTATTTCCACTTACTATAGATAAGCTTAACACAGCCTATCTGTTTTCTCACTTGTAACTAGTCTTCTCTGGACTATCACAACTTACATCTCATTCTCCCGCATTACTATATTCAATCTCTTTAACAACATTCCATTCTGACAAACGAATACCCGCATATTTACCCCTCTTCTTGCACAATATTTTATTCATAACCGTCTCACGCTTAACTGGTTATTTACACAGACTTCTCTATTCTTCCAAGCAATCTCCATCAACTTCTCATCTCTCGTCTGACACATTAACTCCCTCTTAACTTCGTTCAAGCATACAACGTTGGCGGCTATATTTCTCATATCTCTCGGACTACGTTCGAATCAAACAACAACCAGAAACACATCCGGGCAAGAATCATTTCAGCACACATAATCTAGCAAACTATATCTCTTTTACACACTAACCATAACTTTCAACAATCTCTCACAACAAACCTCATTCCGATGAGCCACTAACCTCGTAACCATCATTCCATGCTTCTCCACACAACAACTTTCTCAGATTTAGTCGCCTCTTCTTTCTCCGCAAACATCACGTAATTACTTCATCCCCCTCAGCAAGAACTCGCATTCTTCAAGCATCAGCTTCAACAGTCTTCTACTCTTAATACTCTCTCACGCTCAGCTGGCTATTTTACACAGGATACTCAATTCCTCTTCAATCTACATCCCCTCATCAGACACGCTCGGCTCATCTTACCTCTGCCAATGCTACTATATCTGCTTCCCAAACCAACAAGCGAAATTTAATTCTATCTCAGACATCACGTCGTAGCATTTTCATACTCCAGTTACTCTTCCAAACGCTCTGAGTCAAGCCATCTCAAACAACGCGTCAACTCTAGTACGAGCATTCATAATTAGTTTATCTCTCTCCGTGAAAATTCTGTGCTGAGTCTACCCTACTTTAATCACACCAGTTATACATCACTCAACATGATCAGCTCGCTCCATCCGGCTATTCCGGACAAGAGACATTTCAATTTCCACATTGTCTATTCTCCCCGCACCACAACCAAACACAAGATATTCTTTATAGCGTACCCACTTAGAATATTCCACCACTCACCAGCTTTAAAATTATCTATCACTTGCTGTGACTCTCTACCCAAAACAACACTATTGCCTGCACCATATATTGTGATACTACACCAAAAAAAATTCATCTGCCTATTTTAGACAGAAACATATGTATATGCTCAAATCGCAATTCATCTCGTAAGCCAAAACAATGCAATAGGCCATTCATCATCCTCAGAATTCTAACAGCTATAGAGCTTATCTAACCCAAATAGTTCATTGTCTCCTACTACTAGTGTGTGTCTCTCTTCATCTATCTCATCTTCAGTATCTATAACTGTCGGACTATCATTAAAGTATTCAGGTCTTATGGTCATATATTCTCTGATCTTTCTTATGTCATCTTCCGTGGTCGAGTAAATTTCTGCTATCTGTCTATTACTATTCTTCTTCTTAAGTGCTTTCTTTCTGTTTCCTTTATTTGCTATTCCTGTCTTTACCACGTCGGTCTGCTCACTATTTTCTGTATACGTAACATATCTCCTATATCTTCCTCCCTCATCTTCTGAATAATCACTGTATATGATCGTTCCCCCAACCTGTTGATTATATGTTGTAGAAGAGGAAGCAACATCTCTGTAGTCGGAACTCATACAACCAATATTCTTTTTATTTATACCGCTACCTTTCCTGTCGCAGTCAGGGAGAAACTCAATGTCTCCGTCTGAGGCATCTGATACTACGCCAGTCGTACCTACGTTTACTAGCAAACTTGCAGATCTGGCTTTAACACTTTTTCTAACTTTCTGTCTGGTGTTTCTTGGTTTTAACGGCTTACATACATTCTCTTTAATTTTGACTGGCGCAACCTTTTCAATTTTTACTTGTGCTGGTTCTGTAAGTTCTACCGTCTTAATAGTTTGTGTTCCCTTTCCTATCTTTTTAGTCGGTTGTACCGTGTCTACCTGAGTCTGCGTATTATTGTCTATCATTTCCATCATCTGCTTCTGTGTCCCTCTTTCCTGTCTACTTCTAACAACTGACAACACCTGCCGATCATCAGCAAAGGTTCTATTAGTCTGATGCTGATTTTCTCTTTTGTTTGACTTTGCGAGTGCATATCTCAACCTTCTGATCTCAAACCATTGACTTCTCAATGTTCTCAGCTCTTCATTATTAGATGACCAGTTCCATCTTTTCTTATAAAAATTCTGTCTCTGACAACCATTGACTTCTGGCCTGCTATGTTGTCTCTCTTCATACCTTCGTGTTCTCATCACGTCGTTTACATCCCGTCTGCGGTAGTTTCTGTCGTTGTTATAAAGCGGTTGTCTTCTAAAGCAGGTTGAATTTTGACGTTGCCTTAGCGTAATAGTATCATACTGGCCATTCGATTGGAAACCCCGACTACGTTGTTTTCTACAATTTCTTACCAGTGTCAGTATTTCTGCGCTGGTTTGATTAACTCCGCGTCTTCTTTGCATTTCACCAAAATTTCGATTTGGTCTACTATTCACACTTCCATTCTGTGCACTAACCTGAGCACGTCGGTTGCTACAAAATCTAAAAGTGTGTCCCCTCTGTCCACAATTCCAACAGACCATATTTGTACTAGCTACTGTCTCTCTTATAGGATTTCTCATTTGTCTTCCTCTATCTTGATTACTTTCGTTATTACTTCCCTGCAGTGTCTGTATTTCTCCCCGTCTTCTCCATCCGTACCTTGCTTGTCCTATCTCCATAGGTTCCTCAATTCTATCTTCTCTATTGCTTCCTATTTCTCGTCCTACCCTTAGTCTAAATCTCCTTCTCAAACTTTCTTCCTGTACAGCTATATCTACAGCCTGAGATAATCTCGCAGGATTTTCCCTCATGAGCTTGAATTTAAGTCCATCCGACTTTATTCCATCAACGAATATTCCAACTAACATCCTTTCTACCTCTTCACCCTGTACGTTCTGTCCTAAAAACGCCTCCTAAGCTAGATTAATTAACCTATCACTGTATAGTTGCATACTGTCTCCATTATTCTGCTTAGACTGTCTCAGCACTGAAAATGCATGTTGAGGATCTGTGATCTCCGCGTATTTATGAGCTAGATCATCTTTAAAATGTTCCCAAGTCTCATCTGCCCCAGCTTCTAATTTCCTCCTAATATGATCCGAAACCGGTGTTACAGTGACCTGGTAAGCAATTTTTTTCTTTTCTTCGTCTGTGGCTCCTACCAAGAATGCATGTTTCTCTACCGCTGTCATCCATTTCTTAAAATCTCTTAACTGACCACTGAATTTTTCAATGTCTGTATCTACCCCTTGCTGTTTTATTGCTGTGTTAAGTCTGCACATTGTTCTACCTACTCCACTCAAAATCTATGTCAATGAAGCCTCATTCTGTTCCATTTTGATATTTTTGTTAAATATCCTAATAATTTCGACCACCAGGGATGCAGTTAGAGAGGAGCTATCTGGCACCACGAAGAATATGCAGTATGAAGACATCATACGGGAGGAAGATGTTAAACACATTTTGAAAAAGGCAAAAGACACGGCACCAGGGCCCAATGACGTCAGGTATGGCCACATGAAAGGTTTAAGCGAAGCAGACCTGGAAGAGATGACCAACTGCTTTAACCAGAGCATTAGAACAGCATCAGTACCGCAGGATTGGGTGGACAGCTATCTCATCCCTCTCCCAAAACCATTCAAGGATCAGTCAAAGCTTAGCGGCTTTAGGATCATCACCCTTCAAAATACATTTGGGAAGGTTTTAGAGAAGATAGTCGCTGCCAAGCTGCAAGAGTTTTTGGAAAGCGGGAAGCTTCTTCCAAGAGGCCTGGGGAGCTACAGGCCAGGAAAAGATACCAGGTCAAATGCAGCCACTTTTGCCTTTGATGTTTATGAGGGGTTCCAGAGTAGACAGGAAACGATTGAGGTAGCGCTTGATCTCGAGGATGCGTACAATAGAGTTCGATATGATATTTTCATGACCGCACTGATGGAGAAGGGGGTCAATTCCTGGTTGGTGAACTGGATAGCAGCCGTCTTGCATTCTCGTCGGGTTGCTCTCCGTCTGGGCGCATGGACCTCAGAGCCACGTATGTTAACCCCGGGACTGCCACAGAGATCTGCCGTCTCACCGGTGCTCTTTAATGTGTATACGAGCAAGATTGCAAACCTAGAAGCACCAGGTGTTGGAAGAATACTAACATTTGCAGATGATATTCTTGCATATAGGTAGGGGAGAGATAGGGAGCAAACAGTCCAGGAGTTACATGCGTCAGTAGATAAAGTGATTGACTGGTGCACAGAAATGAGTGCTGTCATCCACCCAGAAAAGGCGGCTGTTTTGTGGTGCTCTCTGGACAACAGGATTGTAATAGCTGATGTCCCAAGCCTCGCGATAGATGGTAGAAATGTCAGCAGAGAGAACAAACTGAAGTATCTGGGGATCACATTTGACAGGAGCCTATCCTTCAAGGACCATGTTGAGACGGTCGTGACAAGATCTCAAAAGGGGCTCAATGCACTTAAAACTATGGCTGCAATGGACATAGAGCAGAGAATGCTTTTCACACTATACCAGCACTTGATCCTCTCAGTAATTGACTATGGATTAGGTCTGCTCAATGTCTCAGAGAGTTAGCTGGTGAAGTTAGAGCGCATACAAAATGAAGCTATGCGGGTCATTCTGGGATGCACTAGAGACACCCCAGTAGTGTGTATGCGTTACATCATTGGTCTGCCGACTGTTGCTGGTAGGCTCAAGGTGATGCAGGCGAAGGCATACCTCAGAGTAGCTGCAGACACAGACCACACACTGCATGAGACGCTGGATGCAGTTAAGGGTCAGCGACTGATAAGAGGGAAATCATGGATGGCTCAGGCGGAGGATACGATCAGACAGGCGTGCCTCTTGGAGAACATTAGGCGTGGAGAGGAGTGGGTCAGAGTGCCAGCGGAGCAGTCAGACTTGTGCAGAGTTATAATCACTTTAAGCCGGGAGTACAGGGAGTGGCCAGCAGGGGCCACGGAAGTGGAAATCCAGCAACTAATTCAGGACAATGCTCACTCGAGTGATGTGATTATCTACACAGATGGTTCGGTGTCAAGAGGTAAGAGAAGTAGCTGGGGATTCATAGCCAAAGCTAATGGTCGATGTTTGGGGCAGGAGAGCCTGGCATATGATACCACAACATCCAGCTTAAGAATGGAAGTGAAGGCAGTCACTGCGGCTCTCCGCTGGATGGAGAATACGACGCACACACACATCGTGATTGTAACTGACTCAGAAAGCATGCTGATGAGGGTGAGGACGGGCAGACTTCGTGCGGAGTGGCTTGCTTCGCTTCGGATGTCACGGGTGACAAGCATCGCCTGGATCTTTTCTCCAGGGCATGCCGGTGTGCTTGGAAATGAACAGGCGGACAGATTGGCTGGCTCTGCAGAACTTGGTGGAGTATTGATACATGAAAAGGCAGACGTGGTTGCTGCCTTGTGGGAGCACGTGCACACCTTGGAGGAGCAAATGGATTACCATGGTATGGCAAGAATGAGACAACGAGGAGTGACGAAGGGATCTGGCCAACGCTCAACGCTCAGAGGATAGGCGAGACGGACTTATAATCAGAGTGCCACTGGTACTATTAGTGTTGGAACTCTTCGCTGCCTGCTGAGGATGGGGACGGAGCACTTATGGGAATGCCCCGAATGCTGTGATGTCAATCAATCAATCAATCAATAATTTGACCAATAAAAAATTATTGCACAATTACAATGTTAAAATCAGATATAATCAATACAGTTTTTATGTAAGGATACACGTGAGGCTGTAACTTTCCAAGCGAGTAGTGTCCTTCAAAATACTTCCAAATGACGAGAGCTTGATATTTACACTGTTTTGTTAGTTTCGATCCTGGAAAACCTCTGGGTTCCGGTATCTGGCTTCGCTAGTGTGATGAGCAACTTCACCCGTGGTTGGGCAAGTCTGACTTCACCCGTGAATGGGCACTTCTGGCTTACTTCACCCGTGGATGGGCACTTCGTATCGTTTTGGTCTGGAAACGCTTCGAGCTCAACTTTGGTCAGAGAAACAAGGCGATTGAAATAGGCTCTCCTCTTTAGCAGGGTCGGCAACCATTATGCCCAACCGCCTCAGAGGAGCCCAATGCGGCTGTATCGCACTTTATGATAAACATCTTCATGAGCTGGACATTTTCCTCTCAAACTTGAGTAAGCTTCAGCGTTGTTGCGACTGCCCAATTATACCAGTCTTCAAATCAACACAACGATTTTACGGATGCAGGTAGACCCTTGAAAGAAATTGCATGGTAGCAATTCAGGTTTGCAACATTGAGATATTCGGTTAGATGATGTATCCAGTATCCAACAGCAGCGTATAGGAGTGACCCAACAGAGCCTGGAGCTGACTTGACAACGAGCTCTTATAGCCCATTGCAAATGACGATGTTTCAGGCCATGGCTATGGTAATAGAAGAAGCCATCTTTTCCAACTGCGTTCAGCAATAGTTTAGAAACGTAACATGACTTTCTTTAAACGCACTTCGGAAAATCCCTGTCATGGTCAATACTTTGCGTTTTCTTCAACAACCCATGATTCGGAATCCTGGTTTATACGGCTCCAATTTGAGTCTATTGCAGAGTGACAAGACTCAACAGCAACTGCAGATATGAAGTTAAGCCAGCGGTGACTATAAAATTCAGTTTATTAGAAGAATCTTCAGCAATATAAAAATGCGTACAGCAACTACACAAGTCAAAGCATCTTGCTGGCTGGCCGGCAAAGTCACAACTGATCCATTGTTTACCTCTACGTCAGCATGTGAGCGGTCCCTAACTACCTAACTACGGTGCTCACACGTGCATCAACTATTTATTTATTTCCCTTTGCACGCCGTGCCACCTAACTAAACCCCGTATAACAGCCTACTCTGTTATAATAGCATTATACCACACGCTTTCCACCGTATGATAAGCACCATGTTTTACTGCAGATAAAACCTCAGGATTAGGATTGTATATGGTGCTTAGTAGGTGATGAGATATCTAGGCGAATAAATCTTTACAGTGTGATGGAATACTAATATTATGTAGGACCATATGGCAGATTCACCAAGACATAATTCGACTAACAACCTGATACCCCTTGTAGCACAAACACCACTGCATTCCTGTAACAGATGTGATGTCAGACTCCAACTATCGTTAAATAACACACTGTCTTTACTATGCGATCATCTTGGTGAATCTGCCGTAATCTGCTAATTTCTCTATGTATTAATCTGTTATATGCTTATTTACATAAAGCCTCAGGAACACTAAATCAATATGCATAGCAGCTCATTTCATTAATATCTAATTATATTATTTATAAAAATTATTACATTATTCGTCCCTACAATCTCGCCTAACAGTTTTATCTACCCACGATGTGTCGACTAGACAACAACTTTCTAGCTCTATCGTTGTTTGCTGCAGCTGAGAAAACTTTATTAAATTGATCACTTTAAACTTACGGTTGTCGCCTAAGGCATAGGTTGTTTACTGACCAACACAGGGAAATCCTCCGACAAATTTCGTCTCCACGATTCAGACAGACGGGCTGACCACAAAATCATCATTTACACCTGGCCAGTTTGTCTTTACAGTCTGGCAAGAGAAAATGGGACTGTAAATCGCATTTTTCCCGCTGTGTCCGGATGTTTCCCTTTTAACATGCCAAATTAGGATATGCTCAGATTTGGCATTGTTACATATATGTCTTGTTAAATGTGGAATTCAGAACAAAATAAAACATAAGTATTTATCTGTAACACAGCTGCTGAGTTAGAAACAGATCCGAGTGACCCCGATACAGAAACCCT